>JBBPBR010001752.1:117894-175874 GCA_037974775.1 Cicer pinnatifidum
CTAATTGATCATCCAATGACACAAACACACCTATTGGATGCACAAGATTGGTTAAAAACCCTAATTGGACAAGAATAAGCCTAGTGAGGACGAAAATGATCTAATTGATCATCCAATGACACAAACACACCTAATGGAAGCACAAGAATGGTTAAAAACCCTAATTGGACAAGAATATGCCTATGGAGGACGAAAACGACCTAAATGTTAATCCAATGACACAAATGAACTTATTGGATGCACAAGATTGGTTAAAAACCCTAATTGGGAAAGAATAAGCCTAGGGAGGACGAAAATGACCTAATTGATCATCCAATGACACAAACACACCTATTGGATGCACAAGATTGGTTAAAAACCCTAATTGGACAAGAATATGCCTAGGGAGGACGAAAATGACCTAAATATTAATTCAATGACACAATCAAAGTTATTGGATGCACAAGATTGGTTAAAAACCCTAATTGGACAAGAATAAGCCTAGGGAGGACGAAAATGACCTAATTGGTCATCCAATGACACAAACACACCTATTGGATGCACAAGATTGGTTAAAAACCCTAATTGGATAAGAATATGCCTAGGGAGGACGAAAATGACCTAAT
The DNA here is from genome assembly GCA_037974775.1 of Cicer pinnatifidum. NCBI lineage: Eukaryota > Viridiplantae > Streptophyta > Magnoliopsida > Fabales > Fabaceae > Cicer > Cicer pinnatifidum. The sequence continues at coordinate 118,500 of JBBPBR010001752.1, forward strand.
TGATCATCCAATGACACAAACACACCTATTAGACGCACAAGATTGGTTAAAAACCCTAATTGGACAAGAATAAGCATAGAAAGGACGAAAATGACCTAATTGATCATCCAATGACACAAATGAACTTATTGGATGCACAAGATTTGTTAAAAACCCTAATTGGACAAGAATAAGCCTAGGGAGGACGAAAATGACCTAATTCATCATCCAATGACACAAACACACCTATTGGAAGCACAAGATTGGTTAAAAACCCTAGTTGGACAAGAATATGCCTAGGGAGGACGAAAATGACCTAATTAATCATCCAATGACACAAATGAACTTATTGGATGCACAAGATTGGTTAAAAACCCTAATTGGACAAGAATAAGCATATAAAGGACGAAAATGACCTAATTGATCATCCAATGACACAAACACACCTATTGGATGCACAAGATTGGTTAAAAACCCTAATTGGATAAGAATATGCCTAGGGAGGATGAAAATGACCTAATTGATCATCCAATGACACAAACACACCTATTGGATGCACAAGATTGGTTAAAAACCCTAATTGGACAAGAATATGCCTAGGGAGGACGAAAATGACCTAATTGATCATCCAATGACACAAACACACCTATTGGATGCACAGGATTGGTTAAAAACCCTAATTGGAAAAGAATATGCCTAGGGAGGACGGAAATGACCTAAATATTAATTCAATGACACACACAAAGTTATTAAATGCACAAGATTGGTTAAAAACCCTAATTTGACAAGAATAAGTCAAGGGAGGACGAAAATGACGTAATTGATCATCCAATGACACAAACACACCTATTGGATGCACAATATTGGTTAAAAACCCTAATTGGATAAGAATATGCCTAGGGAGGACGAAAATGACCTAATTGATCATCCAATGACACAAACACACCTATTGGATGCACAAGATTGGTTAAAAACCCTAATTGAACAAGAATATGCCTAGGGAGGAAGAAAATGAGCTAAATAATAATTCAATGACACAAACAAAGTTATTGGATGCACAAGATTGGTTAAAAACCCTAATTGGACAAGAATCTGCCTAGGGATGACGAAAATGACCTAATTGATCATCCAATGACACAAACACACCTATTGGTTGCACAAGATTGGTAAAAAACCCAAGTTGGACAAGAATATGCCTAGGGAGGACGAAAATAACCTAATTGATCATCCAATGACACAAATGAACTTATTGGATGCACAAGATTTGTTAAAAACCCTAATTGGACAAGAATAAGCCTAGGAAGGACGAAATAAACTTAATTGATCATCCAATGACACAAACACACCTATTGGATGCACAAGATTGGTTAAAAACCCTAATTGGACAAGAATAATCCTAGGGAGGACGAAAATGACCTAAATATTAATTCAATGACACAAACAAAGTTATTGGATGCAAAAGATTGGTTAAAAACCCTAATTGGACAAGAATAAGCCTAGGGAGGACGAAAATGACCTAATTGATCATCCAATGACACAAACACACCTATTGGATGCACAAGATTGATTAAAAACCCTAGTTGGACGAGAATATGCCTAGGGAGGACGAAAATGACCTAATTTATCATCCAATGACACAAACACACCTATTGGATGCACAAGATTGGTTAAAAACCCTAATTGCACAAGAATATGCCTAGGGAGGACGAAAATGACCTAATTGTTAATTCAATGACACAAATGAACTTATTGGATGCACTAGATTGGTTAAAAACCCTAATTGGACAAGAATAAGCCTAGGGAGGATCAAAGTGACCAAATTTATCATCCAATGACACAAACACACCTATTGGATGCACAAGATTGGTTAAAAACCCTAATTGGACAAGAATATGCCTAGGGAGGACGAAAATGACCTAAATGTTAATCCAATGACACAAATGAACTTATTGGATGCACAAGATTGGTTAAAAACCCTAAACGGACAAGAATAAGCCTAGGAAGGACGACAATGACCTAATTGATCATCCAATGACACAAACACACCTATTGGATGCACAAGATTGGTTAAAAACCCTAATTGGACAAGAATATGCCTAGGGAGGACGAAAATGACCTAATTGATCATCCAATGACACAAACACACCTATTGGATGCATAAGATTGGTTAAAAACCCTAATTGGACAAGAATAAGCCTAGGGAGGACAGAAATGACCTAATTGATCATCCAATGACACAAACACACTTATTGGATGCACAAGATTGGTTAAAAACCCTAATTGGACAAGAATAAGCCTAGGGAGGACGAAAATGACCTAATTGATCATCCAATGACACAAATGAACTTATTGGATGCACAAGATTTGTTAAAAACCCTAATTGGACTAGAATAAGCTTAGGGAGGACGAAAATGACCTAATTGATCATCCAATGACACAAACACACCTATTGGATGCACAAGATTGGTTAAAAACCCTAATTGGACAAGAATATGCCTAGGGAGGACGAAAATGACCTAAATATTAATTCAATGACACAAACAAAGTTATTGGATGCACAAGATTGGTTAAAAACCCTAATTTGACAAGAATAAGTCTAGGGAGGACGAAAATGACCTAATTGATCATCCAATGACACAAACACATCTATTGGATGCACAAGATTGGTTAAAAACCCAAATTGGACAAGATTAAGCCTAGGGAGGACGAAAATGACCTAATTGATCATCCAATGACACAAAAACACCTATTGGATGCACAAGATTGGTTAAAAACCCTAATTGGATAAGAATATGCCTAGGGAGGACGAAAATGACCTAATTGATCATCCAATGACACAAACACACCTATTGGATGCACAAGATTGGTTAAAAACCCTAATTGGACAAGAATATGCATAGGGAGGACAAAAATGACCTAATTGATCATCCAATGACACAAACACACCTATTGGATGCACAAGATTGGTTAAAAACCCTAATTGGACAAGAATATGCCTAGGGAGGACGAAAATGACCTAAATATTAATTCAATGACACAAACAAAGTTATTGGATGCACAAGATTGGTTAAAAACCCTAATTTGACAAGAATAAGTCAAGGGAGGACGAAAATGAGCTAATTGATCATCCAATGACACAAGCACACCTATTGGATGCACAAGATTGGTTAAAAACCCTAATTGGACAAGAATAAGCCTAGGGAGGACGAAAATGACCTAATTGATCATCCAATGACACAAACACACCTATTGGATGCACAAGATTGGTTAAAAACCCTAATTGGGCAAGAATATGCCTAAGGAGGACGAAAAAGACCTAAATGTTAATTCAATGACACAAACAAACTTATTGGATGCACAAGATTGGTTAAAAACCCTAATTGGACAAGAATAAGCATAGGGAAGACGGAAATGACCTAATTGATCATCCAATGACACAAACACACCTATTGGATGCACAAGATTGGTTAAAAACCCTAATTGGACAAGAATATGCCTAGGAAGGACGAAAATGACCTAATTGATCATCCAATGACACAAACACACCTATTGGATGCACAAGATTGGTTAAAAACCCTAATTGGACAAGAATATGCCTAGGGAGGACGAAAATGACCTAAATATTAATTCAATGACACAAACAAAGTTATTGGATGCATAAGATTGGTTAAAAACCCTAATTGGACAAGAATAAGCCTAGGGAGGACGAAAATGACCTAATTGATCATCCAATGACACAAACACACATATTGGAAGCACAAGATTGGTTAAAAACCCTAATTGGACAAGAATATGCCTAGGGAGGACGAAAATGACCTAAATGTTAATCCAATGACACAAATGAACTTATTGGATGCACAAGATTGGTTAAAAACTCTAATTGGACAAGAATAAGCCAAGGGAGGACGAAAATGACCTAATTGATCATCCAATGACACAAACACACCTATTGGATGCACAAGATTGGTTAAAAACCCTAATTGGACAAGAATATGCCTAGGGAGGACGAAAATGACCTAAATATTAATTCAATGACATAAACAAACTTGTTGGATGCACAAGATTGGTTAAAAACCCTAATTGGACAAGAATAAGCCTAGGGAGGACGAAAATGACCTAATTGATCATCAAATGACACAAACACACCTATTGGAAGCACAAGATTGGTTAAAAACCCTAATTGGATAAGAATATGCCTAGGAAGGACGAAAATGACCTAAATGTTAATCCAACGACACAAATGAACGTATTGGATGCAAAAGATTGGTTAAAAACCTTAATTGGACAAGAATAAGCCTAGGGAGGGCGAAAATGACCTAATTGATCATCCAATGACACAAACACACCTATTGGATGCACAAGATTGGTTAAAAACCCTAATTGGACAAGAATATGCCTAGGGAGGACGAAAATGACCTAAATATTAATTCAATGACACAAACAAAGTTATTGGATGCACAAGATTGGTTAAAAACCCTAATTGGACAAGAATAAGCCTAGGGAGGATTAAAATGACCTAATTGATCATCCAATGACACAAACACACCTATTGGATGCACAAGATTGGTTAAAAACCCTAATTGGACAAGAATATGCCTACGGAGGACGAAAATGACCTAAATATTAATTCAATGACGCAAACAAACTTATCGGATGCACAAGATTGGTTAAAAACCCTAATTGGACAAGAATAAGCCTAGGGAGGACGAAAATGACCTAATTGATCATCCAATGACACAAACACACCTATTGGATGCACAAGATTGGTTAAAAACCCTAATTGGACAAGAATAAGCCTAGGGAGGATCAAAGTGACCTAATTGATCATCCAATGACACAAAGACACCTATTGGATGCACAAGATTGGTTAAAAACCCTAATTGGACAAGAATATGCCTAGGGAGGACGAAAATGACCTAAATGTTAATCCAATGACACAAATGAACTTATTGGATGCACAAGATTGGTTAAAAACCCTAATTGGACAAGAATAAGCCTAGGGAGGACGAAAAATGACCTAATTGATCATCCAATGACACAAATGAACATATTGGATACACAAGATTGGTTAAAAACCCTAATTGGACAAGAATAAGCCTAGGGAGGACGAAAATGACCTAATTGATCTTCCAATGACACAAACACACCTATTGGATGCACAAGATTGGTTAAAAACCCTAATTGGACAAGAATATGCCTAGGGAGGACGAAAATGACCTAAATGTTAATCCAATGACACAAATGAACTTATTGGATGCACAAGATTGGTTAAAAACCCTAATTGGACAAGAATAAGCCTAGGAAGGACGAAAATGACCTAATTGATCATCCAATGACACAAACACCTATTGGATGCACAAGAATGGTTAAAAACCCTAATTGGACTAGAATATGCCTAGGGAGGACGAAAATGACCTAATTGATCATCCAATGACACAAACACACCTATTGGATGCACAAGATTGGTTAAAAACCCAAATTGGACAAGAATAAGCCTAGGGCGGACGAAAATGACCTAATTGATCATCCAATGACACAAACACACCTATTGGATGCACAAGATTGGTTAAAAACCCAAATTGGACAAGAATAAACCTAGGGAGGACGAAAATGACCTAATTGATCATCCAATGACACAAACACACCTATTGGATGCACAAGATTGGTTAAAAACCCTAATTGGACAAGAATATGCCTAGGGAGGACGAAAATGACCTAAATATTAATTCAATGACATAAACAAACTTATTGGATGCACAAGATTGGTTAAAAACCCTAATTGGACAAGAATAAGCCTAGGGAGGACGAAAATGACCTAATTGATCATCCAATGACACAAACACACCTATTGGATGCACAAGATTGGATAAAAACCCTAATTGGACAAGAATATTCCTAGGGAGGACGAAAATGACCTAAATATTAATTCAATGACATAAACAAACTTATTGGATGCACAAAATTGGTTAAAAACCCTAATTGGACAAGAATGTGCCTAGGGAGGACGAAAATGACCTAATTGATCATCCAATGACACAAACACACCTATTGGATGCACAAGATTGGTTAAAAACCCTAATTGGACAAGAATATGCCTAGGGAGGACGAAAATGACCTAAATATTAATTCAATGACATAAACAAACTTGTTGGATGCACAAGATTGGTTAAAAACCCTAATTGGACAAGAATAAGCCTAGGGAGGACGAAAACGACCAAATTGATCATCCATTGCCACAAACACACCTATTGGATGCACAAGATTGGTTAAAAACCCTAATTGGACAAGAATATGCCTAGGGAGGACGAAAATGACCTAATTGATCATCCAATGACACAAACACACCTATTGGATGCACAAGATTGGTTAAAAACCCTAATTGGACAAGAATATGCCTAGGGAGGACGAAAATGACCTAAATATTAATTCAATGACACAAACAAACTTATTGGATGCACAAGATTGGTTAAAAACCCTAATTGGATAATAATATGCCTAGGGAGGACGAAAATGACCTAATTGATCATCCAATGACACTAATGAACTTATTGGATGCACAAGATTGGTTAAAAACCCTAATTGGACAAGAATAAGCCTAGGGAGGACGAAAATGACCTAATTGATCATCCAATGACACAAACACACCTATTGGATGCACAAGATTGGTTAAAAACCCTAATTGGACAAGAATATGCCTAGGGAGGACGAAAATGACCTAATTGATCATCCAATGACACAAACACACCTATTGGATGCATAAGATTGGTTAAAAACCCTAATTTGACAAGAATAAGCCTAGGGAGGACGGAAATGACCTAATTGATCATCCAATGACACAAACACACTTATTGGATGCACAAGATTGGTTAAAAACCCTAATTGGACAAGAATAAGCCTAGGGAGGACGAAAATGACCTAATTGATCATCCAATGACACAAACACACCTATTGGATACACAAGATTGGTTAAAAACCCTAATTGGACAAGAATAAGGCTAGGGAGGACGAAAATGACCTAATTGATCATCCAATGACACACACACACCTATTGGATGCACAATATTGGTTAAAAACCCTAGTTGGACAAGAATATGCCTAGGGAGGACGAAAATAACCTAATTGATCATCCAATGACAGAAATGATCTTATTGGATGCACAAGATTTGTTAAAAAAACCCTAATTGGACAAGAATAAGCCTAGGGAGGACGAAAATAACCTAATTGATCATCCAATGACACAAACACACCTATTGGATGCACAAGATTGGTTAAAATCCCTAATTGGACAAGAATATGCCTAGGGACGACGAAAATGACCTAAATTGATCATCCAATGACACAAACACACCTATTGGATGCACAAGATTGGTTAAAAACCCTAATTGGACAAGAATAAGCCTAGGGAGGACGAAAATGACCTAATTGATCATCCAATGACACAAATGAACTTATTGGATGCACAAGATTGATTAAAAACCCTAATTGGACAAGAATAAGCCTAGGGAGGACGAAAATGACCTAATTGATCATCGAATGACACAAACACACCTATTGGATGCAAAAGTTTGGTTAAAAAACCTAATTGGACAAGAATATGCCTAGGGAGGAAGAATATGACCTAAATACTAATCCAATAACACAAATGAACTTATTGGATGCTCAAGATTGGTTAAAAACCCTAATTCGACAAGAATAAGCCTAGGGAGAACGAAAATGACCCAATTGATCATCCAATGACACAAACACACCTATTGGATGCACAAGATTGGTTAAAAACCCTAGTTGGACAAGAATATGCCTAGGGAGGACAAAAATGACCTAATTGATCATCCAATGACACAAACACACCTATTGGATGCACAAGATTAGTTAAAAACCCTAATTGGACAAGAATATGCCTAGGGAGGACGAAAATGACCTAAATATTAATTCAATGACACAAACAAAGTTATTGGATGCACAAGATTGGTTAAAAACCCTAATTGGACAAGAATAAGCCTAGGGAGGACGAAAATGACCTAATTGATCATCCAATGACACAAACACACCTATTGGATGCACAAGATTGGTTTAAAACCCTAATTGGACAAGAATAAGCCTAGGGAGGACGAAAATGACCTAAATATTAATTCAATGACACAAACAAAGTTATTGGATGCACAAGATTGGTTAAAAACCCTAATTGGACAAGAATAAGCCTAGGGAGGACGAAAATGACCTAATTGATCATCCAATGACACAAACACACCTATTGGATGCACAAGATTGGTTAAAAACCCTGATTGCACAAGAATAAGTCTAGGGAGGACGAAAATGACCTAATTGATCATCCAATGACACAAACACACCTATTGGATGCACAAGATTGGTTAAAAACCATAATTAAACAAGAATATGCCTAGGGAGGACGAAAATGACCTAAATGTTAATCCAATGACTCAAATGAACTTATTGGATGCACAAGATTGGTTAAAAACCCTAATTGGACAAGAATATGCCTAGGGAGGACGAAAATGACCTAAATATTAATTCAATGACACAAACAAAGTTATTGGATGCACAAGATTGGTTAAAAACCCTAATTGGACAAGAATAAGCCTAGGGAGAACGAAAATGACCTAAATGTTAATCCAATGACACAACTTAACTTATTGGATGCACAAGATTGGTTAAAAACCCTAATTGGACAAGAATATGCCTAGGGAGGACGAAAATAACCTAATTGATCATCCAATGATACAAACACACCTATTGGATGCACAAGATTGGTTAAAAACCCTAGTTGGACAAGAACATGCCTAGGGAGGCCGAAAATGACCTAATTGATCATCCAATGACACTAATGAACTTATTGGATGCACAAGATTGGTTAAAAACCCTAATTGGACAAGAATAAGCCTAGGGAGGACGAAAATGACCTAATTGATCATCCAATGACACAACTCAACTTATTGGATGCACAAGATTGGTTAAAAACTCTAATTGGGTAAGAATAAGCCTATGGAGGACGAAAATGACCTAATTGATCATCGAATGACACAAACACGCCTATTGGATGCACAAGATTGGTTAAAAACCCTAATTGGACAAGAATAAGCCTACGGAGGACGAAAATGACATAAATGTAAATCCAATGACACAACTCAACTTATTGGATGCACAAGATTGGTTAAAAACCCTAATTGGACAAGAATAAGCCTAGGGAGGACGAAAATGACCTAATTGATCATCCAATGACACAAACACACCTATTGGATGCACAAGATTGGTTAAAAACCCTAATTGGACAAGAATATGCCTAGGGAGGACGAAAATGACCTAAATATTAATTCAATGACACAAACAAACTTATTGAATGCACAAGATAGGTTAAAAACCCTAATTGGACAAGAATACGCCTAGGGAGGACGAAAATGACCTAAATGTTAATCCAATGACACAAACACACCTATTGGATGCACAAGATTGGTTAAAAACCCTAATTGGACAAGAATATGCCTAGGGAGGACGAAAATGACCTAAATATTAATTCAATGACACAACTCAACTTATTGGATGCACAAGATTGGTTAAAAACCCTAATTGGACTAGTATAAGCCTAGGGAGGACGAAAATGACCTAATTGATCATCCAATGACACAAACACACCTATTGGATGCACAAGATTGGTTAAAAACCCTAATTGGACAAGAATATGCCTAGGGAGGACGAAAATGACCTAATTGATCATCCAATGACACAAACACACCTATTGGATGCACAAGATTGGTTAAAAACCCTAATTGGACAAGAATATGCCTAGGGAGGACGAAAATGACCTAATTGATCATCCAATGACCCAAACACACCTATTGGATGCTCATGATTGGTTAAAAACCCTAATTGGACAACAATAAGCGTAGGGAGGACGAAAATGACCTAATTGATCATCCAATGACACAAACACACCTATTGGATGCACAAGATTGGTTAAAAACCCTAATTGGACAAGAATATGCCTAGGGAGGACGAAAATGACCTAAATATTAATTCAATGACACAAACAAAGTTATTGGATGCACAAGATTGGTTAAAAACCCTAATTGGACAAGAATAAGCCTAGGGAGGACGAAAATGACCTAATTGATCATCCAATGACACAAACACACCTATTGGATGCACAAGATTGGTTAAAAACCCTAATTGGACAAGAATATGCCTAGGGAGGACGAAAATGACCTAAATATTAATTCAATGACACAAACAAAGTTATTGGATGCACAAGATTGGTGAAAAACCCTAATTGGACAAGAATAAGCCTAGGGGGAACGAAAATGACCTAATTGATCATCCAATGACACAAACACACCTATTGGATGCACAAGATTGGTTAAAAACCCTAATTGGACAAGAATATGCCTAGGGAGGACGAAAATGACCTAAATATTAATTCAATGACACAAACAAAGTTATTGGATGCACAAGATTGGTTAAAAACCCTAATTGGACAAGAATAAGCCTAGGGAGGACGAAAATGACCTAATTGATCATCCAATGACACAAACAAACCTATTGGATGCACAAGATTGGTTAAAAACCCTAATTGGATAAGAATAAGCCTAGGGAGGGCGAAAATGACCTAATTGATCATCCAATGACACAAACACACCTATTGGATGCACAAGATTGGTTAAAAACCCTAATTGGACAAGAATATGCCTAGGGAGGACGAAAATGACCTAAATATTAATTCAATGACACAAACAAACTTATTTGATGCAAAAGAATGGTTAAAAACCCTAATTGGACAAGAATAAGCCTAGGGAGGACGAAAATGACCTAATTGATCATCCAATGACACAAACACACCTATTGGATGCACAAGATTGGTTAAAAACTCTAATTGGACAAGAATAAGCCGAAGGAGGACGAAAATGACCTAATTGATCATCAAATGACACAAACACACCTATTGGATGCACAAGATTGGTTAAAAACCCTAGTTGGACAAGAATATGCATAGGGAGGATGAAAATGACCTAATTGATCATCCAATGACACAAACACACCTATTGGATGCACAAGATTGGTTAAAAACCCTAATTGGACAAGAATATGCCTAGGGAGGACGAAAATGACCTAAATATTAATTCAATGACATAAACAAACTTGTTGGATGCACAAGATAGGTTAAAAACCCTAATTGGACAAGAATAAGCCTAGGGAGGACGAAAATGACCTAATTGATCATCCAATGACACAAACACACCTATTGGATGCTCATGATTGGTTAAAACCCTAATTGGACAAGAATAAGCCTAGGGAGGACGAAAATGACCTAATTGATCATCCAATGACACAAACACACCTATTGGATGCACAAGATTGGTTAAAAACCCTAATTGGACAAGAATATGCCTAGGGAGGACAAAAATGACCTAAATGTTAATCCAATGACACAAATGAACTTATTGGATGCACAACATTGGTTAAAAACCCTAATTGGACAAGAGTAAGCCTAGGAAGGACGAAAATGACCTAATTGATCATCCAATGACACAAACACACCTATTGGATGCACAAGATTGGTTAAAAACCCTAATTGGACAAGAATATGCCTAGGGAGGAGGAAAATGACCTAAATATTAATTCAATGACACAAACAAAGTTATTGGATGCACAAGATTGATTAAAAACCCTAATTTGACAAGAATAAGTCTAGGTAGGACGAAAATGACCTAATTGATCATCCAATGACACAAACACACCTATTGGATGCACAAGATTGGTTAAAAACCCTAATTGGACAAGAATATGCCTAGGGAGGACGAAAATGACCTAAATATTAATTCAATGACACAAACAAACTTATTGGATGCACAAGATTGGTTAAAAACCCTAATTGGACAAGAATAAGCCTAGGGAGGACGAAAATTACCTAATTGATCATCCATTGCCACAAACACACCTATTGGATGCACAAGATTGTATAAAAACCCTAATTGGACAAGAATATGCCTAGGGAGGACGAAAATGACCTAATTGATCATCCAATGACACAAACACACCTATTGGATGCACAAGATTGGTTAAAAACCCTAATTGGACAAGAATATGCCTAGGGAGGACGAAAATGACCTAAATATTAATTCAATGACATAAACAAACTTGTTGGATGCACAAGATTGGTTAAAAACCCTAATTGGACAAGAATAAGCCTAGGGAGGACGAAAACGACCAAATTGATCATCCATTGCCACAAACACACCTATTGGATGCACAAGATTGGTTAAAAACCCTAATTGGACAAGAATATGCCTAGGGAGGACGAAAATGACCTAATTGATCATCCAATGACACAAACACACCTATTGGATGCACAAGATTGGTTAAAAACCCTAATTGGACAAGAATATGCCTAGGGAGGACGAAAATGACCTAAATATTAATTCAATGACACAAACAAAGTTATTGGATGCACAATATTGGTTAAAAACACTAATTGGACAAGAATAAGCCTAGGGAGGACGAAAATGACCTAATTGATCATCCAATGACACAAACACACCTATTGGATGCACAAGATTGGTTAAAAACCCTAATTGGACAAGAATAATCCTAGGGAGGAAGAAAATGACCTAATTGATCATCCAATGACACAAACACACCTATTGGATGCACAAGATTGGTTAAAAACCCTAGTTGGACGAGAATATGCCTAGGGAGGACGAAAATGACCTAATTGATCATCCAATGACACAAACACACCTATTGGATGCACAAGATTGGTTAAAAACCCTAATTGGACAAGAATATGCCTAGGGAGGACGAAAATGACCTAAATGTTAATCCAATGACACAAATGAACTTATTGGATGCACTAGATTGGTTAAAAACCCTAATTGGACAAGAATAAGCCTAGGGAGGATCAAAGTGACCTAATTGATTATCCAATGACACAAACACACCTATTGGATGGACAAGATTGGTTAAAAACCCAAGTTGGACAAGAATATGCCTAGGGAGGACGAAAATAACCTAATTGATCATCCAATGACACAAATGAACTTATTGGATGCACAAGATTTGTTAAAAACCCTAATTGGACAAGAATAAGCCTAGGAAGGACGAAAATAACTTAATTGATCATCCAATGACACAAACACACCTATTGGATGCACAAGATTGGTTAAAAACCCTAATTGGACAAGAATATGCCTAGGGAGGACGAAAATGACCTAAATGTTAATCCAATGACACAAATTAACTTATTGGATGCACAAGATTGGTTAAAAACCCTAATTGGACAAGAATAAGCCTAGGGAGGACGAAAATGACCTAATTGATCATCCAATGACACAAACACACCTATTGGATACACAAGATTGGTTAAAAACCCTAATTGGACAAGAATAAGGCTAGGGAGGACGAAAATGACCTAATTGATCATCCAATGACACACACACACCTATTGGATGCACAATATTGGTTAAAAACCCTAGTTGGACAAGAATATGCCTAGGGAGGACGAATATAACCTAATTGATCATCCAATGACAGAAATGATCTTATTGGATGCACAAGATTTGTTAAAAACCCTAATTGGACAAGAATAAGCCTAGGGAGGACGAAAATGACCTAATTGATCATCCAATGACACAAACACACCTATTGGATGCACAAGATTGGTTAAAATCCCTAATTGGACAAGAATATGCCTAGGGACAACGAAAATGACCTAAATTGATCATCCAATGACACAAACACACCTATTGGATGCACAAGATTGGTTAAAAACCCTAATTGGACAAGAATAAGCCTAGGGAGAACGAAAATGACCTAATTGATCATCCAATGACACAAACACACCTATTGGATGCACAAGATTGGTTAAAAACCCTAATTGGACAAGAATAATCCTAGGGAGGATGAAAATGACCTAATTGATCATCCAATGACACAAACACACCTATTGGATGCACAAGATTGGTTAAAAACCCTAATTGGACAAGAATATGTTAGGGAGGACGAGTATGACCTAAATGTTAATCCAATGATACTAATGAACTTATTGGATGCACAAGATTGGTTAAAAACCCTAATTGGACAAGAATATGACTAGGGAGGACGGATATGACCTAATTGATCATCCAATGACACAAACACACCTATTGGATGCACAAGATTGGTTAAAAATCCTAATTGGACAAGAATAAGCCTAGGGAGGACAAAAATGTCCTAATTGATCATCCATTGACACAAACACACCTATTGGATGCACAAGATTGGTTAAAAACCCTAATTGGACAAGAATATGCCTAGGGAGGACAAAAATGACCTAAATATTAATTCAATGACACAAACAAAGTTATTGGATGCACAAGATTGGTTAAAAACCCTAATTGGACAAGAATAAGCCTAGGGAGGACGAAAATGACCTAAATGTTAATCCAATAACACAAATGAACTAATTGGATGCACAAGATTGGTTAAAAACCCTAATTGGACAACAATAAGCCTATGGAGAACGAAAATGACCTAATTGATCATCAATTGACACAAACACACCTATTGGATGCACAAGATTGGTTAAAAACCCTAATTGGACAAGAAGATGCCTAGGGAGGACGGATATGACCTAAATGTTAATCCAATGATACTAATGAACTTATTGGATGCACAAGATTGGTTAAAAACCCTAATTGGACAAGAATATGCCTAGGGAGGACGAAAATGACCTAATTGATCATCCAATGACACAAACACACCTATTGGATGCACAAGATTGGTTAAAAACCCAAGTTGGACAAGAATATGCCTAGGGAGGACGAAAATAACCTAATTGATCATCCAATGACACAAATGAACTTATTGGATGCACAAGATTTGTTAAAAACCCTAATTGGACAAGAATAAGCCTAGGAAGGACGAAAATAACTTAATTGATCATCCAATGACACAAACACACCTATTGGATGCACAAGATTGGTTAAAAACCCTAATTGGACAAGAATAATCCTAGGGAGGACGCAAATGACCTAAATATTAATTCAATGACACAAACAAAGTTATTGGATGCACAAGATTGGTTAAAAACCCTAATTGGACAAGAATAAGCCTAGGGAGGACGAAAATGACCTAATTGATCATCCAATGACACAAACACACCTATTGGATGCACAAGATTGGTTAAAAACCCAAGTTGGACAAGAATATGCCTAGGGAGGACGAAAATAACCTAATTGATCATCCAATGACACAAATGAACTTATTGGATGCACAAGATTTGTTAAAAACCCTAATTGGACAAGAATAAGCCTAGGAAGGACGGAAATACCTTAATTGATCATCCAATGACACAAACACACCTATTGGATGCACAAGATTGGTTAAAAACCCTAATTGGACAAGAATATGCCTAGGGAGGACGAAAATGACCTAAATATTAATTCAATGACACAAACAAAATTATTGGATGCACAAGATTCGTTAAAAACCCTAATTGGACAAGAATAAGCCTAGGGAGGACGAAAATGACCTAATTGATCATCCAAACACACAAACACATCTATTGGATTCACAAGATTGGTTAAAAACCCTAGTTGGACAAGAATATATCTAGGGAGGACGAATATGACATAATTGATCATCCAATGACACAAATGAACTTATTGGATGCACAAGATTGGTTAAAAACCCTAATTGGACAAGAATAAGCCAAGGCAGGACGAAAATGACCTAATTGATCATCCAATGACACAAACACACCTATTGGATGCACAAGATTCGTTAAAAACCCTAATTGGACAAGAATATGCCTAGGGAGGACGAAAATGACCTAATTGATCATCCAATGACACAAACACACCTATTGGATGCACAAGATTGGTTAAAAACCCTAATTGGACAAGAATATGCCTAGGGAGGACGAAAATGACCTAAATGTTAATCCAATGACACAAATGAACTTATTGGATGCACTAGATTGGTTAAAAACCCTAATTGGACAAGAATAAGCCTAGGGAGGACGAAAATGACCTAATTGATCATCCAATGACACAAACACACCTATTGGATACACAAGATTGGTTAAAAACCCTAATTGGACAAGAATATGCCTAGCGAGGACGAAAATGACCTAAATATTAATTCAATGACACAAACAAAGTTATTGGATGCACAAGATTGGTTAAAAACCCTAATTGGACAAGAATAAGCCTAGGGAGGACGAAAATGACCTAATTGATCATCCAATGACACAAACACACCTATTGGATGCACAAGATTGGTTAAAAACCCTAATTGGACAAGAATAAGCCTAGAGAGGACCAAAATGACCTAATTGATCATCCAATGACACAAGCACACCTATTGGATACACAAGATTGGTTAAAAACCATAATTGGACAAGAATATGCCTAGGGAGGACGAAAATGACCTAAATGTTAATCCAATGACACAAATGAACTTATTGGATGCACAAGATTGGTTAAAAACCCTAATTGGACAAGAATAAGCCTAGGGAGGACGAAAATGACCTAATTGATCATCCAATGACACAAACACACCTATTGGATGCACAAGATTGGTTAAAAACCCTAATTGGACAAGAATAAGCCTACGGAGTACGAAAATGACCTAATTGATCATCCAATGACACAAACACACCTATTGGATGCACAAGATTGGTTAAAAACCCTAGTTGGACAAGAACATGCCTAGGGAGGACGCAAATGACCTAATTGATCATCCAATGACACTAATGAACTTATTGGATGCACAATATTGGTTAAAAACCCTAATTGGACAAGAATAAGCCTAGGGGAACGAAAATGACCTAATTGATCATCCAATGACACAAACACACCTATTGGATGCCCAAGATTGGTTAAAAACCCTAATTGGACAAGAATAAGCCTAGGGAGGACGAAAATGACCTAATTGATCGTCCAATGACACTAATGAACTTATTGGATGCACAAGATTGGTTAAAAACCCTAATTGGACAAGAATAAGCCTAGGGAGGATGAAAATGACTTAATTGATCATCCAATGACACTAATGAACTTATTGGATGCACAAGATTGGTTAAAAACCCTAATTGGACAAGAATAAGCCTAGGGAGGACGAAAATGACCTAATTGATCATCCAATGACACAAACACACCTATTGGATGCACAAGATTGGTTAAAAACCCTAATTGGACAAGAATATGCCTAGGGAGAACGAAAATGACCTAATTGATCATCCATTGACACAAACACACCTATTGGATGCACAAGATTGGTTAAAAACCCTAATTGGACAAGAATATGCCTAGGGAGGACGGATATGACCTAAATGTTAATCCAATGACACAAATGAACTTATTGGATGCACAAGATTGGTTAAAAACCCTAATTGGACAAGAATAAGCCTAGGGAGGACGAAACTGACCTAATTGATCATCCAATGACACAAACACACCTATTGGATGCACAAGATTGGTTAAAAACCCTAATTGGACAAGAATAATCCTAGGGAGGATGAAAATGACCTAATTGATCATCCAATGACACAAACACACCTATTGGATGCACAAGATTGGTTAAAAACCCTAATTGGACAAGAATATGCCTAGGGAGGACGAAAATGACCTAATTTATCATCCAATGACACAAACACACCTATTGGATGCATAAGATTGGTTAAAAACCCTAATTGGACAAGAATATGCCTAGGGAGGACGAAAATAACCTAATTGATCATCCAATGACAGAAATGATCTTATTGGATGCACAAGATTTGTTAAAAACCCTAAATGGACAAGAATAAGCCTAGGGAGGACGAAAATGACCTAATTGATCATCCAATGACAGAAACACACCTATTAGATGCACAAGATTGGTTTAAAACCCTAGTTGGACAAGAATATGCCTAGGGAGGACGAAAATGACCTAATTGATCATCCAATGACACAAACACACCTATTGGATGCACAAGATTGGTTAAAAACCCTATTTGGACAAGAATAAGCCTAGGGAGGACGAAAATGACCTAGTTGATCATCCAATGACACAAACACACCTATTGGATGCACAAGATTGGTTAAAAACCCATGTTGGACAAGAATATGCCTAGGGAGGACGAAAATAACCTAATTGATCATCCAATGACACAAATGAACTTATTGGATGCACAAGATTTGTTAAAAACCCTAATTGGACAAGAATAAGCCTAGGAAGGACGAAAATAACTTAATTGATCATCCAATGACACAAACACACCTATTGGATGCACAAGATTGGTTAAAAACCCTAATTGGACAAGAATATGCCTAGGGAGGACGAAAATGACCTAAATATTAATTCAATGACACAAACAAAGTTATTGGATGCACAAGATTGGTTAAAAACCCTAATTGGACAAGAATAAGCCTAGGGAGGACGAAAATGACCTAATTGATCATTAAATGACACAAACACACCTATTGGATGCACAAGATTGGTTAAAAACCCTAGTTGGACAAGAATATGCCAAAGGAGGACGAAAATAACCTAATTGATCATCCAATGACACAAATGAACTTATTGGATGCACAAGATTTGTTAAAAACCCTAATTGGACAAGAATCTGACTAGGGAGGACGAAAATGACCTAATTGATCATCCAATGACACAAACACACCTATTGGAGGCACAAGATTGGTTAAAAACCCTAATTGGAAAAGAATATGCCTAGGGAGGACGAATATGACCTAGATGTTAATCAAATAACACAAATGAACTTATTGGATGCACAAGATTGGTTAAAAACCCTAATTGGACAAGAATAAGCCTAGGGAGGACGAAAATGACCTAATTGATCATCCAATGACACAAACACACCTATTAGATGCACAAGATTGGTTAAAAGCCCTAGTTGGACAACAATATGCCTAGGGAGGACGAAAATGACCTAATTGATCATCCAATGACACAAACACACCTATTGGATGCACAAGATTGGTTAAAAACCCTAATTGGACAAGAATATGCCTAGGGAGGACGAAAATGACCTAAATGTTAATCCAATGACACAAATGAACTTATTGGATGCACTAGATTGGTTAAAAACCCTAATTGGACAAGAATAATCCTAGGGAGTATCAAAGTGACCTAATTGATTATCCAATGACACAAACACTATTGGATGCACAAGATTGGTTAAAAACCCTAATTGGACAAGAATATGCCTAGGGAGGACGAAAATGACCTAAATGTTAATCCAATGACACAAATTAACTTATTGGATGCACAAGATTGGTTAAAAACCCTTATTGGACAAGAATAAGCCTAGGAAGGACGAAAACCACCTAATTGATCATCCAATGACACAAACACACCTATTGGATGCACAAGATTGGTTAAAAACCCTAATTGGACAAGAATATGCCTAGGGAGGACGAAAATGACCTAATTGATCATCCAATGACACAAACACACCTATTGGATGCATAAGATTGGTTAAAAACCCTAATTGGACAAGAATAAGCCTAGGGAGGACGAAAAATGACCTAATTGATCATCCAATGACTCAAACACACCTATTGGATGCACAAGATTGGTTAAAAACCCTAGTTGGACAAGAATATGCCTAGGGATGACGAAAATGACCTAATTGATCATCCAATGACACAAATGAACTTATTGGATGCACAAGATTGGTTAAAAACCCTAATTGGACAAGAATAAGCCTAGGGAGGACGAAAATTACCTAATTGATCATCCAATGACACAAACACACCTATTGGATGCACAAGATTGGTTAAAAACCCTAATTGGACAAGAATAAGCCTAGGGAGGACGAAAATGACCTGATTGATCATCCAATGACACAAACACACCTATTGGATGCACAAGATTGGTTAAAAACCCTAATTGGACAAGAATATGCCTTGGGAGGACGAAAATGACCTTAATAATAATTCAATGACACAAACAAACTTATGGGATGCACAAGATTGGTTAAAAACACTAATTGGACAAGAATATGCCTAAGGAGGACGAAAATGACCTAATTGATCATCCAATGACACAAACACACCTATTGGATGCACAAGATTGGTTAAAAACCCTAATTGGACAAGAATATGCCTAGGGAGGACGAAAATGACCTAATTGATCATCCAATGACACAAACACACCTATTGGATGCACAAGATTGGTTAAAAACCCTAATTGGACAAGAATATGCCTAGGGAGGACGAAAATGACCTAATTGATCATCCAATGACCCAAACACACCTATTGGATGCTCATGATTGGTTAAAAACCCTAATTGGACAACAATAAGCGTAGGGAGGACGAAAATGACCTAATTGATCATCCAATGACACAAACACACCTATTGGATGCACAAGATTGGTTAAAAACCCTAATTGGACAAGAATATGCCTAGGGAGGACGAAAATGACCTAAATATTAATTCAATGACACAAACAAAGTTATTGGATGCACAAGATTGGTTAAAAACCCTAATTGGACAAGAATAAGCCTAGGGAGGACGAAAATGACCTAATTGATCATCCAATGACACAAACACACCTATTGGATGCACAAGATTGGTTAAAAACCCTAATTGGACAAGAATATGCCTAGGGAGGACGAAAATGACCTAAATATTAATTCAATGACACAAACAAAGTTATTGGATGCACAAGATTGGTGAAAAACCCTAATTGGACAAGAATAAGCCTAGGGGGAACGAAAATGACCTAATTGATCATCCAATGACACAAACACACCTATTGGATGCACAAGATTGGTTAAAAACCCTAATTGGACAAGAATATGCCTAGGGAGGACGAAAATGACCTAAATATTAATTCAATGACACAAACAAAGTTATTGGATGCACAAGATTGGTTAAAAACCCTAATTGGACAAGAATAAGCCTAGGGAGGACGAAAATGACCTAATTGATCATCCAATGACACAAACACACCTATTGGATGCACAAGATTGGTTAAAAACCCAAGTTGGACAAGAATATGCCTAGGGAGGACGAAAATAACCTAATTGATCATCCAATGACACAAATGAACTTATTGGATGCACAAGGTTTGTTAAAAACCCTAATTGGACAAGAATAAGCTTAGGAAGGACGAAAATAACTTAATTGATCATCCAAAGACACAAACACACCTATTGGATGCACAAGATTGGTTAAAAACCCTAATTGGACAAGAATATGCCTAGGGAGGACGAAAATGACCTAAATATTAATTCAATGACACAAACAAAGTTATTGGATGCACAAGATTGGTTAAAAACCCTAATTGGACAAGAATAAGCCTAGGGAGGACGAAAATGACCTAATTGATCCTCCAATGTCACAAACACACCTATTGGATGCACAAGATTGGTTAAAAACCCTAATTGGACAAGAATAAGCCTAGGGAGAACGAAAATGACCTAATTGATCATCCAATGACACAAACACACCTATTGGATGCACAAGATTGGTTAAAAACCTTAATTGGACAAGAATATGCCTAGGGAGGACGAAAATGACCTAAATATTAATTCAATGACAAAAACAAACTTATTGGATGCACAAGGTTGGTTAAAAACCCTAATTGGACAAGAATAAGCCTAGGGAGGACGAAAATGACCTAATTGATCATCCAATGACACAAACACACCTATTGGATGCACAAGATTGGTTAAAAACCCTAATTGGACAAGAATATGCCTAGGGAGGACGAAAATGACCTAAATATTAATTCAATGACACAAACAAAGTTATTGGATGCACAATATTGGTTAAAAACACTAATTGGACAAGAATAAGCCTAGGGAGGACGAAAATGACCTAATTGATCATCCAATGACACAAACACACCTATTGGATGCACAAGATTGGTTAAAAACCCTAATTGGACAAGAATAATCCTAGGGAGGAAGAAAATGACCTAATTGATCATCCAATGACACAAACACACCTATTGGATGCACAAGATTGGTTAAAAACCCTAGTTGGACGAGAATATGCCTAGGGAGGACGAAAATGACCTAATTGATCATCCAATGACACAAACACACCTATTGGATGCACAAGATTGGTTAAAAACCCTAATTGGACAAGAATATGCCTAGGGAGGACGAAAATGACCTAAATGTTAATCCAATGACACAAATGAACTTATTGGATGCACTAGATTGGTTAAAAACCCTAATTGGACAAGAATAAGCCTAGGGAGGATCAAAGTGACCTAATTGATTATCCAATGACACAAACACACCTATTGGATGGACAAGATTGGTTAAAAACCCAAGTTGGACAAGAATATGCCTAGGGAGGACGAAAATAACCTAATTGATCATCCAATGACACAAATGAACTTATTGGATGCACAAGATTTGTTAAAAACCCTAATTGGACAAGAATAAGCCTAGGAAGGACGAAAATAACTTAATTGATCATCCAATGACACAAACACACCTATTGGATGCACAAGATTGGTTAAAAACCCTAATTGGACAAGAATATGCCTAGGTAGGACGAAAATGACCTAAATATTAATTCAATGACACAAACAAAGTTATTGGATGCACAAGATTGGTTAAAAACCCTAATTGGACAAGAATCTGCCTAGGGAGGACGAAAATGACCTAATTGATCATCCAATGACACAAACACCTCTATTGGATGCACAAGATTTGTTAAAAACCCTAATTGGACAAGAATATGCCTAGGGAGGACGAAAATGAGCTAAATATTAATTCAATGACACAAACAAAGTTATTGGATGCACAAGATTGGTTAAAAACCCTAATTGGACAAGAATCTGCCTAGGGATGACGAAAATGACCTAATTGATCATCCAATGACACAAACACACCTATTGGATGCACAAGATTGGTTAAAAACCCAAGTAGGACAAGAATATGCCTAGGGAGGACGAAAATAACCTAATTGATCATCCAATGACACAAATGAACTTATTGGATGCACAAGATTTGTTAAAAACCCTAATTGGACAAGAATAAGCCTAGGAAGGACGAAAATAACTTAATTGATCATCCAATGACACAAACACACCTATTGGATGCACAAGATTGGTTAAAAACCCTAATTGGACAAGAATATGCCAAGGGAGGACGAAAATGACCTAAATATTAATTCAATGACACAAACAATGTTATTGGATGCACAAGATTGGTTAAAAACCCTAATTGGACAAGAATCTGCCTAGGGAGGACGAAAATGACCTAATTGATCATCCAATGACACAAACACACCTATTGGATGCACAAGATTGGTTAAAAACCCTAATTGGAAAAGAATATGCCTAGGGAGGACGAATATGACCTAGATGTTAATCAAATAACACAAATGAACTTATTGGATGCACAAGATTGGTTAAAAACCCTAATTGGACAAGAATAAGCCTAGGGAGGACGAAAATGACCTAATTGATCATCCAATGACACAAACACACCTATTAGATGCACAAGATTGGTTAAAAGCCCTAGTTGGACAACAATATGCCTAGGGAGGACGAAAATGACCTAATTGATCATCCAATGACACAAACACACCTATTGGATGCACAAGATTGGTTAAAAACCCTAATTGGACAAGAATATGCCTAGGGAGGACGAAAATGACCTAAATGTTAATCCAATGACACAAATGAACTTATTGGATGCACTAGATTGGTTAAAAACCCTAATTGGACAAGAATAATCCTAGGGAGGATCAAAGTGACCTAATTGATTATCCAATGACACAAACACTATTGGATGCACAAGATTGGTTAAAAACCCTAATTGGACAATAATATGCCTAGGGAGGACGAAAATGACCTAATTGATCATCCAATGACACAAACACACCTATAGGATGCACAAGATTGGTTAAAAACCCTAATTGGACAAGAATATGCCTAGGGAGGACGAAAATGACCTAAATGTTAATCCAATGACACAAATGAACTTATTGGATGCACTAGATTGGTTAAAAACCCTAATTGGACAAGAATAAGCCTAGGGAGGATCAAAGTGACCTAATTGATTATCCAATGACACAAACACACCTATTGGATGCACAAGACTGGTTAAAAACCCAAGTTGGACAAGAATATGCCTAGGGAGGACGAAAATAACCTAATTGATCATCCAATGACACAAATGAACTTATTGGATGCACAAGATTTGTTAAAAACCCTAATTGGACAAGAATAAGCCTAGGAAGGACGAAAATAACTTAATTGATCATCCAATGACACAAACACACCTATTGGATGCACAAGATTGGTTAAAAACCCTAATTGGACAAGAATATGCCTAGGGAGGACGAAAATGACCTAAATATTAATTCAATGACACAAACAATGTTATTGGATGCACAAGATTGGTTAAAAACCCTAATTGGACAAGAATCTGCCTAGGGAGGACGAAAATGACCTAATTGATCATCCAATGACACAAACACCCCTATTGGATGCACAAGATTGGTTAAAAACCCTAATTGGACAAGAATATGCCTAGGGAGGAAGAAAATGAGCTAAATAATAATTCAATGACACAAACAAAGTTATTGGATGCACAAGATTGGTTAGAAACCCTAATTGGACAAGAATCTGCCTAGGGATGACGAAAATGACCTAATTGATCATCCAATGACACAAACACACCTATTGGATGCACAAGATTGGTTAAAAACCCAAGTTGGACAAGAATATGCCTAGGGAGGACGAAAATAACCTAATTGATCATCCAATGACACAAATGAACTTATTGGATGCACAAGATTTGTTAAAAACCCTAATTGGACAAGAATAAGCCTAGGAAGGACGAAATAAACTTAATTGATCATCCAATGACACAAACACACCTATTGGATGCACAAGATTGGTTAAAAACCCTAATTGGACAAGAATAATCCTAGGGAGGACGAAAATGACCTAAATATTAATTCAATGACACAAACAAAGTTATTGGATGCACAAGATTGGTTAAAAACCCTAATTGGACAAGAATAAGCCTTGGGAGGACGAAAATGACCTAATTGATCATCCAATGACACAAACACACCTATTGGATGCATAAGATTGGTTAAAAACCCAAGTTGGACAAGAATATGCCTAGGGAGGACGAAAATAACCTAATTGATCATCCAATGACACAAATGAACTTATTGGATGCACAAGATTTGTTAAAAACCCTAATTGGACAAGAATACGCTTAGGAAGGACGAAAATAACTTAATTGATCATCCAATGACACAAACACACCTATTGGATGCACAAGATTGGTTAAAAACCCTAATTGGACAAGAATATGTCTAGGGAGGACGAAAATGACCTAAATATTAATTCAATGACACAAACAAAGTTATTGGATGCACAAGATTGGTTAAAAACCCTAATTGGACAAGAATAAGCCATGGAGGACGAAAATGACCTAATTGATCATCCAATGACACAAACACACCTATTCGATGCACAAGATTGGTTAAAAACCCAAGTTGGACAAGAATATGCCTAGGGAGGACGAAAATAACCTAATTGATCATCCAATGACACAAATGAACTTATTGGATGCACAAGATTTGTTAAAAACCCTAATTGGACAAGAATAAGCCTAAGAAGGACGAAAATAACTTAATTGATCATCCAATGACACAAACACACCTATTGGATGCACAAGATTGGTTAAAAACCCTAATTGGACAAGAATATGCCTAGGGAGGACGAAAATGACCTAAATATTAATTCAATGACACAAACAAAGTTATTGGATGCACAAGATTGGTTAAAAACCCTAATTGGACAAGAATAAGTCTAGGGAGGATGAAAATGACGTAATTGATCATCCAATGACACAAACACACCTATTGGATGCACAAGATTGATTAAAAACCCTAGTTGGACGAGAATATGCCTAGGGAGGACGAAAATGACCTAATTGATCATCCAATGACACAAACACACCTATTGGATGCACAAGATTGGTTAAAAACCCTAATTGGACAAGAATATGCCTAGGGAGGACGAAAATGACCTAAATGTTAATCCAATGACACAAATGAACTTATTGGATGCACTAGATTGGTTAAAAACCCTAATTGGACAAGAATAAGCCTAGGGAGGATCAAAGTGACCTGATTGATCATCCAATGACACAAACACACCTATTGGATGCACAAGATTGGTAAAAAACCGTAATTGGACAAGAATATGCCTAGGGAGGACGAAAATGACCTAAATGTTAATCCAATGACACAAATGAACTTAATGGATGCACAAGATTGGTTAAAAACCCTAATTGGACAAGAATAAGCCTAGGAAGGACGACAATGACCTAATTGATCATCCAATGACACAAACACACCTATTGGATGCACAAGATTGGTTAAAAACCCTAATTCGACAAGAATATGCCTAGGGAGGACGAAAATGACCTAATTGATCATCCAATGACACAAACACACCTATTGGATGCATAAGATTGGTTAAAAACCCTAATTGGACAAGAATAAGCCTAGGGAGGACGGAAATGACCTAATTGATCATCCAATGACACAAACACACTTATTGGATGCACAAGATTGGTTAAAAACCCTAATTGGACAAGAATAAGCCTAGGGAGGACGAAAATGACCTAATTGATCATCCAATGACACAAACACACCTACTGGATGCACAAGATTGGTTAAAAACCCTAATTGGAGAAGAATATGCATAGGGAGGACAAAAATGACCTAAATGTTAATTCAATGACACAAACTAACTTATTGGATGCACAACATTGGTTAAAAACCCTAATTGGACAAGGATAAGCCTAGGGAGGACGAAAATGACCTAATTGATCATCCAATGACACAAACACACTAATTGGATGCACAAGATTGGTTAAAAACCCTAATTGGACAAGAATAAGCCTAGGGAGGACGAAAATGACCTAATTGATCATCCAATGACACAAACACACCTATTGGATGCACAAGATTGGTTAAAAACCCTAATTGTACAAGAATATGCCTAGGGAGGACGAAAATGACCTAATTGATCATCCAATGACACAAACACACCTATTGGATGCACAAGATCGGTTAAAAACCCTAATTGGACAAGAATAAGCCTAGGGAGGACGAAAATGACCTAATTGATCATCCAATGACACAAACACACCTATTGGATGCACAAGATTGGTTAAAAACCCTAATTGCACAAGAAAATGCCTAGGGAGGACGAAAATGACCTAATTGATCATCCAATGAAACAAACACACCTATTGGATGCACAAGATTCGTTAAAAACCCTAATTGGACAAGAATATGCCTAGGGAGGACGAAAATGACCTAATTGATCATCCAATGACACAAACACACCTATTGGATGCACAAGATTTGTTAAAAACCCTAATTGGACAAGAATAAGCCTAGGGAGGACGAAAATGACCTAATTGATCATCCAATGACACAAACACACCTATTGGATGCACAAGATTGGTTAAAAACCCTAATTGGACAAGAATAAGCCTAGGGAGGACGCAAATAACCTAATTGATCATCCAATGACACAAACACACCTATTGGATGCACAAGATTGGTCTAAAACTCTAATTGGAAAAGAATATGCCTAGGGAGGACGAAAATGACCTAAATGTTAATCCAATGACACAAATGAACTTGTTTGATGCACAAGATTGGTAAAAAATCCTAATTGGACAAGAATAAGCCTAGGGAGGACGAAAATGACCTAAATGTTAATCCAATGACACAACTCAACTTATTGGATGCACAAGATTGGTTAAAAACCCTAAATGGGAAAGAATAAGCCTAGGGAGGACGAAAATGACCTAATTGATTATCTAATGACACAAACACACCTATTGGATGCACAAGATTGGTTAAAAACCCTAATTGGACAAGAATAAGCCTAGGGAGGACGAAAATGACCTAAATGTTAATCCAATGACACAACTCAACTTATTGGATGCACAAGATTGGTTAAAAACCCTAATTGGACAACAATAAGCCTAGGGAGGACGAAAATGAACTAATTGATCATCCAATGACACAAACACACCTATTGGATGCACAAGATTGGTTAAAAACCCTAATTGGACAAGAATATGCCTATGGAGGACGAAAATGACCTAATTGATCATCCAATAACACAACTCAACTTATTGGATGCACAAGATTGGTTAAAAACCCTGATTGGACAAGAATAAACCTAGGGAGGACGAAAATGACCTAATTGATCATCCAATGACACAAACACACCTATTAGATGCACAAGATTGGTTAAAAACCCTAATTGGACAAGAATATGCCTAGGGAGGACGTAAATGACCTAATTGATCATCCAATGACACAAACACACCTATTGGATGCACAAGATTGGTTAAAAACCCTAATTGGACAAGAATAAGCCTAGGGAGGACGAAAATGACCTAATTGATCATCCAATGACACAAACACACCTATTGGATGCACAAGATTGGTTAAAAACCCTAATTGGACAAGAATAAGCCTAGGGTGAACGAAAATGACCTAATTGATCATCTATTGCCACAAACACATCTATTGGATGCACAAGATTGGTTAAACACCTATTGGATGCACAAGATTGGTTAAAAACCCTAATTGGACAAGAATAAGCCTAGGGAGGACGAAAATAACCTAATTGATCATCCAATGACACATACACACCTATTGGATGCACAAGATTGGTTAAAAACCCTAATTGGACAAGAATAAGCCTAGGGAGGACGAAAATAACCTAATTGATCATCCAATGACACAAACACACCTATTGGATGCACAAGATTGGTTAAAAACCCTAATTGGACAAGAATATGCCTAGGGAGAACGAAAAAGACCTAATTGATCATCCAATGACACAAACACTCCTATTGGATGCACAAGATCGGTTAAAAACCCTAATTGGACAAGAATAAGCCTAGGGAGGACGAAAATGACCTAATTGATCATCCAATGACACAAACACACCTATTGGATGCACAAGATTGGTTAAAAACCCTAATTGGACAAGAATAAGCCTAGGGAGGACGAAAATGACCTAATTGATCATCCAATGACACAAATGAACTTATTGGATGCACAAAATTAGTTAAAAACCCTAATTGGACAAGAATAAGCCTAGGGAGGACGAAAATGACCTAATTGATCATCCAATGACACAAACACACCTATTGGATGCACAAGATTGGTTTAAAACCCTAGTTGGACAAGAATATGCCTAGTAAGGACGAAAATGACCTAATTGATCATCCAATGACACAAATGAACTTATTGGATGCACAAGATTGGTTAAAAACCCTAATTGGACAAGAATAAGCCTAGGGAGGACGAAAATGACCTAATTGATCATCCAATGACACAAACACACCTATTGGATGCACAAGATTGGTTAAAAACCCTAATTGGACAAGAATAAGCCTAGGGAGGACGAAAATGACCTAATTGATCATCCAATGACACAAACACACCTATTGGATGCACAAGATTTGTTTAAAACCCTAGTTGGACAAGATTATGCCTAGGAAGGACGAAAATGACCTAATTGATCATCCAATGACACAAATGAACTTATTGGATGCACAAGATTGGTTAAAAACCCTAATTGGACAAGAATAAGCCTAGGGAGGACGAAAATGACCTAATTGATCATCCAATGACACAAACACACCTATTGGATGCACAAGATTGGTTAAAAACCCTAATTGGACAAGAATAAGCCTAGGGAGGACGAAAATGACCTAATTGATCATCCAATGACACAAACACACCTATTGGATGCACAAGATTGGTTAAAAACCCTAATTGGACAAGAATAAGCCTAGGGAGGACGAAAATGACCTAATTGATCATCCAATGACAGAAACACACCGATTGGATTCACAAGATTGGTTAAAAACCCTAATTCGACAAGAATATGCCTAAGGAGGACGAAAATGACCTAAATATTAATTCAATGACACAAACAAAGTTATTGGATGCACAAGATTGGTTAAAAACCCTAATTGGACAAGAATAAGCCTTGGGATGATGAAAATGACCTAATTGATCATCCAATGACACAAACACACCTATTGGATGCACAAGATTGGTTAAAAACCCTAATTGGACAAGAATAAGCCTAGGGAGGACGAAAATGACCTAATTGATCATCCAATGACACAAACACACCTATTGGATGCACAAGATTGGTTAAAAACCCTAATTGGACAAGAATAAGCCTAGGGAGGACGAAAATGACCTAATTGATCATCCAATGACACAAACACACCTATTGGATGCACAAGATTGGTTAAAAACCCTAATTGGACAAGAATAAGCCTAGGGAGGACGAAAATGACCTAATTGATCATCCATTGCCACAAACACACCTATGGGATGCACAAGATTGGTTAAAAACCCTAATTGGACAAGAATATGCCTTGGGAGGACGAAAATGACCTAATTGGTCATCCAATGACACAAACACACCTATTGGATGCAAAAGATTGGTTAAAAACCCTAATTGGACAAGAATAAGCCTAGGGAGGACGAAAATGACCTAATTGATCATCCAATGACACAAACACACCTATTGGATGCACAAGATTGGTTAAAAACCCTAATTGGACAAGAATAAGCCTAGGGAGGACGAAAATGACCTAATTGATCATCCAATGACACAAACACACCTATTGGATGCACAAGATTGGTTAAAAACCCTAATTGGACAAGAATATGCCTAGGGAGGAGGAAAATGACCTAAAAATTAATTCCATGACACAAACAAAGTTATTGGATGCACAAGATTGGTTAAAAACCCTAATTGGACAAGAATAAGCCTAGGGAGGACGAAAATGACCTAATTGATCATCCAATGACACAAACACACCTATTGGATGCACAAGATTGGTTATAAACCCTAATTGGACAAGAATAAGCCTAGGGAGGACGAAAATGACCTAATTGATCATCCAATGACACACACACACACCTATTGGATGCACAATATTGGTTAAAAACCCTAGTTGGACAAGAATATGCCTAGGGAGGACGAAAATAACCTAATTGATCATCCAATGACAAAAATGATCTTATTGGATGCACAAGATTTGTTAAAAACCCTAATTGGACAAGAATAAGCCTAGGGAGGACGAAAATGACCTAATTGATCATCCAACGACACCAACACACCTATTGGATGCACAAGATTGGTTAAAAACCCTAATTGGACAAGAATAAGCCTAGGGACGACGAAAATGACCTAAATTGATCATCCAATGACACAAACACACCTATTGGATGCACAAGATTGGTTAAAAACCCTAATTGGACAAGAATAAGCCTAGGGAGGACGAAAATGACCTAATTGATCATCCAATGAAACAAACACACCTATTGGATGCACAAGATTGGTTAAAAACCCTAATTGGACAAGAATAATCCTAGGGAGGATGAAAATGACCTAATTGATCATCCAATGACACAAACACACCTATTGGATGCACAAGATTGGTTAAAAACCCTAGTTGGACGAGAATATGCCTAGGGAGGACGAAAATGACCTAATTGATCATCTAATGACACAAACACACCTATTGGATGCACATGATTGGTTAAAAACCCTAATTGGACATGAATATGCCTAGGGAGGACGAAAATGACCTAAATGTTAATCCAATGACACAAATGAACTTATTGGATGCACTAGATTGGTTAAAAACCCTAATTGGACAACAATAAGCCTAGGGAGGATCAAAGTGACCTAATTGATCATCCAATGACACAAACACACCTATTGGATGCACAAGATTGGTTAAACACCCTAATTGGACAACAATATGCCTAGGGAGGACGAAAATGACCTAATTGATCATCCAATGACACAAACACACCTATTGGATGCATAAGATTGGTTAAAAAGCCTAATTGGACAAGAATATGCCTAGGGAGGACGAAAATGAGCTAAATATTAATTCAATGACACAAACAAAGTTATTGGATGCACAAGATTGGTTAAAAACCCTAATTGGACAAGAATCTGCCTAGGGATGACGAAAATGACCTAATTGATCATCCAATGACACAAACAAACCTATTGGATGCACAAGATTGGTTAAAAACCCAAGTTGGACAAGAATATGCCTAGGGAGGACGAAAATAATCTAATTGATCATCCAATGACACAAATGAACTTATTGGATGAAAAAGATTTGTTAAAAACCCTAATTGGACAAGAATAAGCCTAGGAAGGACGAAAATAACTTAATTGATCTTCCAATGACACAAACACACCTATTGGATGCACAAGATTGGTTAAAAACCCTAATTGGACAAGAATATGCCTAGGGAGGACGAAAATGACCTAAATATTAGTTCAATGACACAAACAAAGTTATTGGATGCACAAGATTGGTTAAAAACCCTAATTGGACAAGAATAAGTCTAGGGAGGATGAAAATGACCTAATTGATCATCCAATGACACAAACACACCTATTGGATGCACAAGATTGGTTAAAAACCGAAGTTGGACAAGAATATGCCTAGGGAGGACGAAAATAACCTAATTGATCATCCAATGACACAAATGAACTTATTGGATGCACAAGATTTGTTAAAAACCCTAATTGGACAAGAATAAGCCTAGGAAGGACGAAAATAACTTAATTGATCATCCAATGACACAAACACACCTATTGGATGCACAAGATTGGTTAAAACCCCTAATTGGACAAGAATAAGCCTAGGGAGGACGAAAATGACCTAATTGATCATCCAATGACACAAACACACCTATTGGATGCACAAGATTGGTTTAAAACCCTAGTTGGACAAGAATATGCATAGGGAGGACGAAAATGACCTAATTGATCATCCAATGTCACAAATGAACTTATTGGATGCACAAGATTGGTTAAAAACCCTAATTGGACAAGAATAAGCCTAGGGAGGACGAAAATGACCTAATTGATCATCCAATGACACAAACACACCTATTGGATGCACAAGATTGGTTAAAAACCCTAATTGGACAAGAATAAGCCTAGGGAGGACGAAAATGACCTAAATATTAATTCAATGACACAAACAAAGTTATTGGATGAACAAGATTGGTTAAAAACCCTAATTGGACAAGAATAAGCCTAGGGAGGACGAAAATGACCTAATTGATCATCCAATGACACAAGCACACCTATTGGATGCACAAGATTGGTTAAAAACCCTAATTGGACAAGAATATGCTTAGGGAGGACGAAAATGACCTAAATATTAATTCAATGACACAAACACACCAATTGGATGCACAAGATTGGTTAAAAACCCTAATTGGACAAGAATAAGCCTAGGGAGGACGAAAATGACCTAATTGATCATCCAATGACACAAACACACCTATTGGATGCACAAGATTGGTTAAAAACCCTAATTGGACAAGAATATGCCTAGGGAGGACGAAAATGACCTAAATATTAATTCAATGACACAAAAAAACTTATCGGATGCAATAGATTGGTTAAAAACCCTAATTGGACAAGAATAGGCCTACGGAGGGCGAAGATGACCTAATTGATCATCCAAAGACACAAACACACCTATTGGATGCACAAGATTGGTTAAAAACCCTAATTGGACAAGAATAAGCCTAGGGAGGACGAAAATGACCTAATTGATCATCCAATGACACAAACACACCTATTGGATGCACAAGATTGGTTAAAAACCCTAATTGGACAAGAATAAGCCTAGGGAGGACGAAAATGACCTAATTGATCATCCAATGACACAAACACACCTATTGGATGCACAAGATTGGTTAAAAACCCTAATTGGACAAGAATAAGCCTAGGGAGGACGAAAATGACCTAATTGATCATCCAATGACACAAACACATCTATTGGAAGCACAAGATTGGTTAGAAACCCTAGTTGGACAAGAATATGCCTAGGGAGGACGAAAATGACCTAATTGATCATCCAATGACACAAATGAACTTATTGGATGCACAAGATTGCTTAAAAACCCTAATTGGACAAAAATAAGCATAGAAAGGACGAAAATGACCTAATTGATCATCCAATGACACAAACACACCTATTGGATGCACAAGATTGGTTAAAAACCCTAATTGGACAAGAATAAGCCTAGGGAGGACGAAAATGACCTAATTGATCATCCAATGACACAAACACACCTATTGGATGCACAAGATTGGTTAAAAACCCTAATTGGACAAGAATAAGCCTAGGGAGGACGAAAATGACCTAATTGATCATCCAATGACACAAACACACCTATTGGATGTACAAGATTGGTTAAAACCCTAATTGGACAAGAATAAGCCTTGGGAGGACGAAAATGACCTCAATGTTAATCCAATGACACAACTCAACTTATTGGATGCACAAGATTGGTTAAAAACCCTAATTGGACAAGAATAAGCCTAGGGAGGACGAAAATGACCTAATTGATCATCCAATGACACAAACACACCTATTGGATGCACAAGATTGGTTAAAAACCCTAATTGGACAAGAGTATGCCTAGGGAGGACGAAAATGATCTAAATATTAATTCAATGACACAAACAAACTTATCGGATGCACAAGATTGGTTAAAAACCTTAATGGGACAAGAATAAGCCTAGGGACGAAGAATATGACCTAATTGATCATCCAATGACACAAACACACCTATTAGATGCACAAGATTGGTTAAAAACCCTAATTGAACAAGAATAAGCCTAGGGAGGACGAAAATGACCTAATTGATCATCCAATGACACAAACACACCTATTGGATGCACAAGATTGGTTAAAAACCCTAATTGGACAAGAATAAGCCTAGGGAGGACGAAAATGACCTAAATGTTAATCCAATGACACAACTCAACTTATTGGATGCACAAGATTGGTTAAAATGACCTAATTGGACAAGAATATGCCTAGGGAGGACGAAAATGACGTAATTGATCATCCAATGACACAAACACACCTATTGGATACACAAGATTGGTTAAAAACCCTAATTGGACAAGAATATGCCTAGGGAGGACGAAAATGACCTAATTGATCATCCAATGACACAAACACACCTATTGGATGCACAAGATCGGTTAAAAACCCTAATTGGACAAGAATAAGCCTAGGGAGGACGAAAGTGACCTAATTGATCATCCAATGACACAAACACACCTATTGGATGCACAGGATTGGTCTAAAACTCTAATTGGACAAGAATATGCCTAGGGAGGACGAAAATGACCTAAATGTTAATCCAATGACACAAATGAACTTATTAGATGTACAAGATTGGTTAAAAACCCTAATTGGACAAGAATAAGCCTAGGGAGGACGAAAATGACCTAATTGATCATCCAATGACACAAACACACCTATTGGATGCACAAGATTGGTTAAAAACCCTAATTGGACAAGAATATGCCTAGGGAGGACGAAAATGACCTAAATATTAATTCAATGACATAAATAAACTTATTGGATACACAAGATTGGTTAAAAACCCTAATTGGACAAGAATAAGCCTAGGGAGGACGAAAATGACCTAATTGATCATCCAATGACACAAACACACCTATTGGATGCACAAGATTGGTTAAAAACCCTAATTGGACAAGAATAAGCCTAGGGAGGACGAAAATGACCTAATTGATCATCCATTGCCACAAACACACCTATGGGATGCACAAGATTGGTTAAAAACCCTAATTGGACAAGAATATGCCTTGGGAGGACGAAAATGACCTAATTGGTCATCCAATGACACAAACACACCTATTGGATGCAAAAGATTGGTTAAAAACCCTAATTGGACAAGAATAAGCCTAGGGAGGACGAAAATGACCTAATTGATCATCCAATGACACAAACACACCTATTGGATGCACAAGATTGGTTAAAAACCCTAATTGGACAAGAATAAGCCTAGGGAGGACGAAAATGACCTAATTGATCATCCAATGACACAAACACACCTATTGGATGCACAAGATTGGTTAAAAACCCTAATTGGACAAGAATAAGCCTAGGGAGGACGAAAATGACCTAATTGATCATCCAATGACACAAATGAACTTATTGGATGCACAAGATTGGTTAAAAATCCTAATTGGACAAGAATAAGCCTGGGGAGGACGAAAATGACCTAAATGCTAATCCAATGACACAACTCAACTTATTGGATGCACAAGATTGGTTAAAAACCCTAATTGGGCAAGAATAAGCCTAGGGAGGACGAAAATGACCTAATTGATCATCCAATGACACAAACACACCTATTGGATGCACAAGATTGGTTAAAAACCCTTATTGGACAAGAATAAGCCTAGGGAGGACGAAAATGACCTAATTGATCATCCAATGACACAAACACACCTATTAGATGCACAAGATTGGTTTAAAACCCTAGTTGGACAAGAATATGCCTAGGGAGGACGAAAATGACCTAATTGATCATCCAATGACACAAATGAACTTATTGGATGCACAAGATTAGTTAAAAACCCTTATTTGACAAGAATAAGCCTAGGGAGGACGAAAATGACCTAACTGATCATCCAATGACACAAACACACCTATTGGATGCACAAGATTGGTTAAAAACCCTAATTGGACAAGAATAAGCCTAGTGAGGACGAAAATGACCTAATTGATCATCCAATGACACAAACACACCTATTCGATGCACAAGATTGGTTAAAAACCCTAATTGGACAAGAATAAGCCTAGGGAGGACGAAAATGACCTAATTGATCATCCAATGACACAAACACACCAATTGGATGCACAAGATTGGTTAAAAACCCTAATTGGACAAGAATAAGCCTAGGGAGGACGAAAATGACCTAAATGTTAATCCAATGACACAACTCTACTTATTGGATGCACAAGATTGGTTAGAAACCCTAATTGGACAAGAATAAGCCTAGGGAGGACGAAAATGACCTAATTGATCATCCAATGACACAAACACACCTATTGGATGCACAAGATTGGTTAAAAACCCTAATTGGACAAGAATAAGCCTAGGGAGAACAAAATGACCTAAATGTTAATACAATGACATAAACACACCTATTGGATGCACAAGATTGGTTAAAAACCCTAATTGGACAAGAATAAGCCTAGGGAGGACGAAAATGACCTAATTGATCATCCAATGACACAAACACACCTATTGGATGCACAAGATTGGTTAAAAACCCTAATTGGACAAGAATAAGCCTAGGGAGGACGAAAATGACCTAATTGATCATCCAATGGCACAAACACACCTATTGGATGCACAAGATTGGTTTAAAACCCTAGTTGGAGAAGAATATGCCAAGGGTGGACGAAAATGACCTAATTGATCATCCAATGACACAAATGAACTTATTGGATGCACAAGATTGGTTAAAAACCCTAATTGGACAAGAATAAGCCTAGGGAGGACGAAAATGACCTAATTGATCATCCAATGACACAAACACACCTATTGGATGCACAAGATTGGTTAAAAACCCTAATTGGACAAGAATAAGCCTAGGGAGGACGAAAATGATGATACAACTCAACTTATTGGATGCACAAGATTGGTTAAAAACCCTAATTGGACAAGAATAAGCCTAGGGAGGACGAAAATGACCTAATTGATCATCCAATGACACAAACACACCTATTGGATGCACAAGATTGGTTAAAAACCCTAAATGGACAAGAATAAGCCTAGGGAGGACGAAAATGACCTAATTGATCATCCAATGACACAAACACACCTATTGGATGCACAAGATTGGTTAAAAACCCTAATTGGACAAGAATATGCCTAGGAAGGACGGATATGACCTAAATGTTAATCCAATGACACAAATGAACTTATTGGATGCACAAGATTGGTTAAAAACCCTAATTGGACAAGAATAAGCCTAGGGAGGACGAAAATGACCTAATTGATCATCCAATGACACAAACACACCTATTGGATGCACAAGATTGGTTAAAAACCCTAATTGGACAAGAATATGCCTAGGGAGGACGAAAATGACCTAAATATTAATTCAATGACACAAACAAAGTTATTGGATGCACAAGATTGGTTAAAAACCCTAATTTGACAAGAATAAGTCAAGGGAGTACGAAAATGACCTAATCGATCATCCAATGACACAAACACACCTATTGGATGCACAAGATTGGTTAAAAACCCTAATTGGACAAGAATAAGCCTAGGGAGGACGAAAATGACCTAATTGATCATCCAATGACACAAACACACCTATTGGATGCACAAGATTGGTTAAAAACCCTAATTGGAAAAGAATAAGCCTAGGGAGGACGAAAATGACCTAATTGATCATCCAATGACACAAATGAACTTATTGGATGCACAAGATTTGTTAAAAACCCTAATTGGACAAGAATAAGCCTAGGGAGGACGAAAATGACCTAATTGATCGTCCAATGACACAAACACACCTATTGGAAGCACAAGATTGGTTAAAAACCCTAGTTGGACAAGAATATGCCTAGGGAGGACGAAAATGACCTAATTGATCATCCAATGACACAAATGAACTTATTGGATGCACAAGATTGGTTAAAAACCCTAATTGGACAAGAATAAGCATAGAAAGGACGAAAATGTCCTAATTGATCATCCAATGACACAAACACACCTATTGGATGCACAAGATTGGTTAAAAACCCTAATTGGACAAGAATATGCCTAGGGAGGACGAAAATGACCTATATGTTAATCCAATGACACAAATGAACTTATTGGATGCACAAGATTGGTTAAAAACCCTAATTGGACAAGAATAAGCCTAGGGAGGACGAAAATGACCTAATTGATCATCCAATGACACAAACACACCTATTGGATGCACAAGATTGGTTAAAAACCCTAGTTGGACAAGAATATGCCGTGGGAGGACTAAAATGACCTAAATATTAATTCAATGACACAAACAAAGTTATTGGATGCACAAGATTGGTTAAAAACCCTAATTGGACAAGAATAAGCCTAGGGAGGACGAAAATGACCTAATTGATCATCCAATGACACAAACACACCTATTGGATGCACAAGATTGGTTAAAAACCCTAATTGGACAAGATGATGCCTAGGGAGGACGAAAATGAACTAAATATTAATTCAATGACACAAACAAACTTATTGGATGCACAAGATTGGTTAAAAACCCTAATTGGACAAGAATAAGCCTAGGGAGGACGAAAATGAGCAAATTGATCATCCAATGACACAAACACACCTATTGGATGCACAAGATTGGTTAAAAACCCTAATTGGACAAGAATAAGCCTAGGGAGGACGAAAATGACCTAATTGATCATCCAATGACACAAACACACCTATTGGATGCACAAGATTGGTTAAAAACCCTAATTGGACAAGAATAAGCCTAGGGAGGACGAAAATGACCTAATTGATCATCCAATGACACAAACACACCTATTGGATGCACAAGATTGGTTAAAAACCCTAATTGGACAAGAATATGCCTAGGGAGGACGAAAATGACCTAAATATTAATTCAATGACGCAAACAAACTTATCAGATGCACAAGATTGGTTAAAAACCCTAATTGGACAAGAATAAGCCTAGGGAGGACGAAATGACCTAATTGATCATACAATGACACAAACACACCTATTGGATGCACATGATTGGTTAAAAACCCTAATTGGACAAGAATAAGCCTAAGGAGGACGAAAATGACCTAATTGATCATCCAATGACACAAACACACCTATTGGATGCACAAGATTGGTTAAAAACCCTAATTGGACAAGAATAATCCTAGGGAGGATGAAAATGACCTAATTGATCATCCAATGACACAAACACACCTATTGGATGCACAAGATTGGTTAAAAACCCTAGTTGGACGAGAATATGCCTAGGGAGGACCAAAATGACCTAATTGATCATCCAATGACACAAACACACCTATTGGATGCACAAGATTGGTTAAAAACCCTAATTGGACAAGAATATGCCTAGGGAGGACGAAAATGACCTAAATGTTAATCCAATGACACAAATGAACTTATTGGATGCACTAGATTGGTTAAAAACCCTAATTGGACAAGAATAAGCCTAGGGAGGATCAAAGTGACCTAATTGATCATCCAATGACACAAACACACCTATTGGATGCACAAGATTGGTTAAAAACCCTAATTGGACAACAATATGCCTAGGGAGGACGAAAATGACCTAATTGATCATCCAATGACACAAACACACCTATTGGATGCATAAGATTGGTTAAAAACCCTAATTGGACAAGAATATGCCTAGGGAGGACGAAAATGAGCTAAATATTAATTCAATGACACAAACAAAGTTATTGGATGCACAAGATTGGTTAAAAACCCTAATTGGACAAGAATCAGCCTAGGGATGACGAAAATGACCTAATTGATCATCCAATGACACAAACACACCTATTGGATGCACAAGATTGGTTAAAAACTCAAGTTGGACAAGAATATGCCTAGGGAGGACGAAAATAACCTAATTGATCATCCAATGACACAAATGAACTTATTGGATGCACAAGATTTGTTAAAAACCCTAATTGGACAAGAATAAGCCTAGGAAGGACGAAAATAACTTAATTGATCATCCAATGACACAAACACACCTATTGGATGCACAAGATTGGTTAAAAACCCTAATTGGACAAGAATATGCCTATGGGAGGACGAAAATGACCTAAATATTAGTTCAATGACACAAACAAAGTTATTGGATGCACAAGATTGGTTAAAAACCCTAATTGGACAAGAATAAGCCTAGGGAGGACGAAAATGACCTAATTGATCATCCAATGACACAAACACACCTATTGGATGCACAAGATTGGT
This sequence comes from Cicer pinnatifidum, assembly GCA_037974775.1. Lineage (NCBI taxonomy): Eukaryota > Viridiplantae > Streptophyta > Magnoliopsida > Fabales > Fabaceae > Cicer > Cicer pinnatifidum. Next base: position 159,355 of record JBBPBR010001752.1, read on the forward strand.
TAAAAACCCAAGTTGGACAAGAATATGCCTAGGGAGGACGAAAATAACCTAATTGATCATCCAATGACACAAATAAACTTATTGGATGCACAAGATTTGTTAAAACCCTAATTGGACAAGAATAAGCCTAGGAAGGACGAAAATAACTTAATTGGTCATCCAATGACACAACACACCTATTGGATGCACAAGATTGGTTAAAAACCCTAATTGGACAAGAATATGCCTAGGGAGGACGAAAATGACCTAAATATTAATTCAATGACACAAACAAAGTTATTGGATGCACAAGATTGGTTAAAAACCCTAATTGGACAAGAATAAGCCTAGGGAGGACGAAAATGACCTAATTGATCATCCAATGACACAAACACACCTATTGGATGCACAAGATTGGTTAAAAACCCTAATTGGACAAGAATAAGCCTAGGGAGGACGAAAATGACCTAATTGATCATCCAATGACACAAACACACCTATTTGATACACAAGATTGGTTAAAAACCCTAATTGGACAAGAATATGCCTAGGGAGGACGAAAATGACCTAAATGTTAATCCAATGACACAAATGAACTTATTGGATGCACAAGATTGGTTAAAAACCCTAATTGGACAAGATTAAGCCTAGGGGGGACGAAAATGACCTAAATGTTAATCCAATGAAACAACTCAACTTATTGGATGCACAAGATTGGTTAAAAACCCTAATTGGACAAGAATAAGCCTAGGGAGGACGAAAATGACCTAATTGATCATCCAATGACACAAACACACCTATTGGATGCACAAGATTGGTTAAAAACCCTAATTGGACAAGAATATGCCTAGGGAGGACGAAAATGACCTAAATATTAATTCAATGAAACAAACAAACTTATAGGATGAACAAGATTGGTTAAAAACCCTAATTGGACAAGAATAAGCCTAGGGAGGACGAAAATGACCTAATTGATCATCCAATGACACAAACACACCTATTGGATGCACAAGATTCGTTAAAAACCCTAATTGGACAAGAATAAGCCTAGGGTGGACGAAAATGACCTAAATGTTAATCCAATGACACAAATCAACTTATTGGATGCACAAGATTGGTTAAAAACCCTAATTGGACAAGAATAAGCCTAGGGAGGACGAAAATGACCTAATTGATCATCCAATGATACAAACACACCTATTGGATGCACAAGATTGGTTAAAAACCCTAGTTGGACAATAACATGCCTAGGGAGGACGAAAATGACCTAATTCATCATCCAATGACACTAATGAACTTATTGGATGCACAAGATTGGTTAAAAACCCTAATTGGACAAGAATAAGCCTAGGGAGGACGAAAATGACCTAATTGATCATCCAATGACACAAACACACCTATTGGATGCACAAGATTGGTTAAAAACCCTAATTGGACAAGAATAAGCCTAGGGAGGACGAAATTGACCTAATTGATCATCGAATGACACAAACACACCTATTGGATGCACAAGATTGGTTAAAAACCCTAATTGGACAAGAATATGCCTAGGGAGGACGAATATGACCTAAATGTTAATCCAATAACACAAATGAACTTATTGGATGCACAAGATTGGTTAAAAACCCTAATTGGACATGAATAAGCCTAGGGAGAACGAAAATGATCTAAATGTTAATCCAATGACACAACTCAACTTATTGGATGCACAAGATTGGTTAAAAACCCTAATTGGACAAGAATAAGCCTAGGGAGGACGAAAATGACCTAATTGATCATCCAATGACACAAACACACCTATTGGATGCACAAGATTGGTTAAAAACCCTAATTGGACAAGAATAAGCCTAGGGAGGACGAAAATGACCTAATTGATCATCCAATGACACAAACACACCTATTGGATGCACAAGATTGGTTAAAAACCCTAATTGGACAAGAATATGTCTAGGGAGGACGAAAATGACCTAAATATTAATTCAATGACACAAACAAACTTATCGGATGCACAAGATTAGTTAAAAACCATAATTGGACAAGAATAAGCCTAGGGAGGACGAAAATGACCTAATTGATCATCCAATGACACAAACACACCTATTGGATGCACAAGATTGGTTAAAAACCCTAATTGGACAAGAATAAGCCTAGGGAGGACGAAAATGACCTAATTGATCATCCAATGACACAAACACACCTATTGGATGCACAAGATTGGTTAAAAACCCTAATTTGACTAGAATAAGCCTAGGGAGGACGAAAATGACCTAATTGATCATCCATTGCCACAAACACACCTAATGGATGCACAAGATTGGTTAAAAAACCTAATTGGACAAGAATATGCCTATGGAGGACGAAAATGACCTAATTGGTCATCCAATGACACAAACACACCTTTTGGATGCACAAGATTGGTTAAAAACCCTAATTGGACAAGAATAAGCCTAGGGAGGACAAAAATAACCTAATTGATCATCCAATGACACAAACACACCTATTGGATGCACAAGATTGGTTAAAAACCCTAATTGGACAAGAATATGCCTAGGGAGGACGAAAATGACCTAAATGTTAATCCAATGACACAAATGAACTTATTAGATGTACAAGATTGGTTAAAAACCCTAATTTGACAAGAATATCCCTAGGGAGGACGAAAATGACATAATGTTAATCCAATGACACAAATGAACTTATTGGATGCACAAGATTGGTTATAAACCCTAATTGGACAAGAATATGCCTGGGGAGGACGAAAATGACCTAAATGTTAATCCAATGACACAACTCAACTTATTGGATGCACAAGATTGGTTAAAAACCCTAATTGGACAAGAATAAGCCTAGGGAGGACGAAAATGACCTAATTGATCATCCAATGACACAAACACACCTATTGGATGCACAAGATTGGTTAAAAACCCTAATTGGACAAGAATATGCCTAGGGAGGACGAAAATGACCTAAATGTTAATCCAATGACACAAATGAACTTATTGGATGTACAAGATTGCTTAAAAACCCTAATTGGACAAGAATAAGCCTAGGGAGGACGAAAATGACCTAATTGATCATCCAATGACACAAACACACCTATTGGATGCACAAGATTGGTTAAAAACCCTAATTGGACAAGAATAAGCCTAGGGAGGACGAAAATGACCTAATTGATCATCCAATGACACAAACACACCTATTGGATGCACAAGATTGGTTAAAAACCCTAATTGGACAAGAATAAGCCTAGGGAGGACGAAAATGACCTAATTGATCATCCAATGACACAAACACACCTATTGGATGCACAAGATTGGTTAAAAACCCTAATTGGACAAGAATAAGCCTAGGGAGAATGAAAATGACCTTAATGTTAATCCAATGACACAACTCAACTTATTGGATGCACAAGATTGGTTAAAAACCCTAATTGGACAAGAATAAGCCTAGGGAGGACGAAAATGACCTAATTGATCATCCAATGACACAAACACACCTATTGGATGCACAAGATTGGTTAAAAACCCTAATTGGACAAGAATAAGCCTAGGGAGGACGAAAATGACCTAATTGATCATCCAATGACACAAACACACCTATTAGATGCACAAGATTGGTTAAAAACCCTAATTGGACAAGAATATGCCTAGGGATGACGAAAATGACCTAAATATTAATTCAATGACACAAACAAAGTTAATGGATGCACAAGATTGGTTAAAAACCTTAATTGGACAAGAATAAGCCTAGGGAGGACGTAAATGACCTAATTGATCATCCAATGTCCCAAACAAACCTATTGGATGCACAAGATTGGTTAAAAACCCTAATTGGACAAGAATAAGCCTAGGGAGGACGAAAAAGACCTAATTGATCATCCAATGACACAAACACACCTATTGGATGCACAAGATTGGTTAAAAACCCTAATTGGACAAGAATAAGCCTAGGGAGGACGAAAACGACCTAATTGATCATCTATTGCCACAAACACACCTATTGGATGCACAAGATTGGTTAAACACCTATTGGTTGCACAAGATTGGTTAAAAACCCTAATTGGACAAGAATAAGCCTAGGGAGGACGAAAATAATCTAATTGATCATCCAATGACACATACACACCTATTGGATGCACAAGATTGGCTAAAAACCCTAATTGGACAAGAATATGCCTAGGGAGGACGAAAATGACCTAATTGATCATCCAATGACACAAACACACCTATTAGATGCACAAGATTGGTTAGAAACACTAATTGGACAAGAATAAGCCTAGGGAGGACGAAAATGACCTAATTGATCATCCAATGACACAAACACACCTATTGGATGCACAAGATTGGTTAAAAACCCTAATTGGACAAGAATAAGCCTAGGGAGGACGAAAATGACCTAATTGATCATCCAATAACACTAACACACCTATTGGATGCACAAGATTGGTTAAAAACCCTCGTTGGACAAGAATATGCCTAGCGAGGACGAAAATGACCTAATTGATCATCCAATGACACAAATGAACTTATTGGATGCACAAGATTGGTTAAAAACCCTAGTTGGACAAGAATATGCCTAGAGAGGACGAAAATGATCTAATTGATCATCCAATGACACAAATGAACTTATTGGATGCACAAGATTTGTTAAAAACCCTAATTGGACAAGAATAAGCCTAGGGAGGACGAAAATGACCTAATTGATCATCCAATGACACAAACACACCTATTGGATGCACAAGATTGGTTAAAAACCCTAATTGGACAAGAATAAGCCTAGGGAGGACGAAAATGACCTAATTGATCATCCAATAACACTAACACACCTATTGGATGCACAAGATTGGTTAAAAACCCTCGTTGGACAAGAATATGCCTAGGGAGGACGAAAATGACCTAATTGATCATCCAATGACACAAATGAACTTATTGGATGCACAAGATTGGTTAAAAACCCTAATTGGACAAGAATAAGCCTAGGGAGGACGAAAATGATCTAATTGATCATCCAATGACACAAACACACCTATTGGATGCACAAGATTGGTTAAAAACCCTAATTGGACAAGAATAAGCCTAGGGAGGACGAAAATGACCTAATTGATCATCCAATGACACAAGTGAACTTATTGGATGCCCAAGATTGGTTAAAAACCCTAATTGGACAAGAATAAGCCTAGGGAGGACGAAAATGACCTAATTGATCATCCAATGACACAAACACACCTATTGGATGCACAAGATTGGTTAAAAACCCTAATTGGACAAGAATAAGCCAAGGGAGGACGAAAATGACCTAATTGATCATCCAATGACACAAATGAACTTATTGGATGCACAAGATTGGTTAAAAACCATAATTGGACAAGAATAAGCTTAGGGAGGACGAAAATGACCTAATTGATCATCCAATGACACAAACACACCTATTGGATGCACAAGATTGGTTAAAAACCCTAATTGGACAAGAATATGCCTAGGGAGGGCGAAAATGACCTAATTGATCATTCAATGACACAAACAAAGTTATTGGATGCACAAGATTGGTTAAAAACCGTAATTGGACTAGAATAATCCTTGGAAGGACGAAAATGACCTAATTGATCATCCAATGACACAAAGACACCTATTGGATGCAGAAGATTGGTTAAAAACCCTAATTGGACAAGAATATGCCTAGGGAGGACGAAAATGACCTAAATATTAATTCAATGACACAAACACACCTATTGGATGCACAAATTGGTTAAAAACCCTAATTGGACAAGAATAAGCCTAGGGAGGACGAAAATGACCTAATTGATCATCCAATGACACAAACACACCTATTGGATGCACAAGATTGGTTAAAAACCCTAATTGGACAAGAATAAGCCTAGGGATGACGAAAATGACCTAATTGATCATCCAATGACACAAATGAACTTATTGGATGCACAAGATTGGTTAAAAACCCTAATTGGACAAGAATAAGCATAGAAAGGACGAAAATGACCTAATTGATCATCCAATGACACAAACACACCTATTGGATGCACACGATTGGTTAAAAACCCTAATTGGACAAGAATAAGCCTAGGGAGGACGAAAATGACCTAATTGATCATCCAATGACACAAACACACCTATTGGATGCACAAGATTGGTTAAAAACCCTAATTGGACAAGAATAAGCCTAGGGAGGACGAAAATGACCTAATTGATCATCCAATGACACAAACACACCTATTGGATGCACAAGATTGGTTTAAAACCCTAGTTGGACAAGAATATGCCTAGTAAGGACGAAAATGACCTAATTGATCATCCAATGACACAAATGAACTTATTGGATGCACAAGATTGGTTAAAAACCCTAATTGGACAAGAATAAGCCTAGGGAGGACGAAAATGACCTAATTGATCATCCAATGACACAAACACACCTATTGGATGCACAAGATTGGTTAAAAACCCTAATTGGACAAGAATAAGCCTAGGGAGGACGAAAATGACCTAATTGATCATCCAATGACACAAACACACCTATTGGATGCACAAGATTTGTTTAAAACCCTAGTTGGACAAGATTATGCCTAGGAAGGACGAAAATGACCTAATTGATCATCCAATGACACAAATGAACTTATTGGATGCACAAGATTGGTTAAAAACCCTAATTGGACAAGAATAAGCCTAGGGAGGACGAAAATGACCTAATTGATCATCCAATGACACAAACACACCTATTGGATGCACAAGATTGGTTAAAAACCCTAATTGGACAAGAATAAGCCTAGGGAGGACGAAAATGACCTAATTGATCATCCAATGACACAAACACACCTATTGGATGCACAAGATTGGTTTAAAACCCTAGTTGGACAAGAATATGCCTATGGAGGACGAAAATGACCAAATTTATCATCCAATGACACAAATGAACTTATTGGATGCACAAGATTGGTTAAAAACCCTAATTGGACAAGAATAAGCCTAGGGAGGACGAAAATGACCTAATTGATCATCCAATGACACAAACACACCTATTGGATGCACAAGATTGGTTAAAAACCCTAAGTGGACAAGAATAAGCCTAGGGAGGACGAAAATGACTTAAATGTTAATCCAATGACAAAACTCAACTTATTGGATGCACAAGATTGGTTAAAAACCCTAATTGGACAAGAATAAGCCTAGGGAGGACGAAAATGACCTAATTGATCATCCAATGACACAAACACACCTATTGGATGCACAAGATTGGTTAAAAACCCTAATTGGACAAGAATAAGCCTAGGGAGGACGAAAATGACCTAATTGATCATCCAATGACACAAACACACCTATTGGATGCACAAGATTGGTTAAAAACCCTAATTGGACAAGAATAAGCCTAGGGAGGACGAAAATGACCTAATTGATCATCCATTGCCACAAACACACCTATGGGATGCACAAGATTGGTTAAAAACCCTAATTGGACAAGAATATGCCTTGGGAGGACGAAAATGACCTAATTGGTCATCCAATGACACAAACACACCTATTGGATGCAAAAGATTGGTTAAAAACCCTAATTGGACAAGAATAAGCCTAGGGAGGACGAAAATGACCTAATTGATCATCCAATGACACAAACACACCTATTGGATGCACAAGATTGGTTAAAAACCCTAATTGGACAAGAATAAGCCTAGGGAGGACGAAAATGACCTAATTGATCATCCAATGACACAAACACACCTATTGGATGCACAAGATTGGTTAAAAACCCTAATTGGACAAGAATATGCCTAGGGAGGACGAAAATAACCTAATTGATCATCCAATGACACAAACACACCTATGGGATGCACAAGATTGGTCTAAAACTCTAATTGGACAAGAATATGCCTATGGAGGACGAAAATGACCTAAAAGTTAATCCAATGACACAAATTAACTTATTGGATGCACAAGATTGGTTAAAAACCCTTATTGGACAAGAATAAGCCTAGGGAGGACGAAAATGACCTAAATGTTAATCCAATGACACAACTCAACTTATTGGATGCACAAGATTGGTTAAAAACCCTAATTGGGCAAGAATAAGCCTAGGGAGGACGAAAATGACCTAATTGATCATCCAATGACACAAACACACCTATAGGATGCACAAGATTGGTTAAAAACCCTAATTGGACAAGAATATGCCTAGGGAGGACGAAAATGACCTAAATGTTAATCCAATGACACAAATGAACTTATTGGATGCACTAGATTGGTTAAAAACCCTAATTGGACAATAATATGCCTAGGGAGGACGAAAATGACCTAATTGATCATCCAATGACACAAACACACCTATTGGATGCACAAGATTGGTTAAAAACCCAAGTTGGACAAGAATATGCCTAGGGAGGACGAAAATAACCTAATTGATCATCCAATGACACAAATGAACTTATTGGATGCACAAGATTTGTTAAAAACCCTAATTGGACAAGAATAAGCCTAGGAAGGACGAAAATAACTTAATTGATCATGCCATGATACAAACACACCTATTGGATGCACAAGATTGGTTAAAAACCCTAATTGGACAAGAATATGCCTAGGGAGGACGAAAATGACCTAAATATTAATTCAATGACACAAACAAAGTTATTGGATGCACAAGATTGGTTAAAAACCCTAATTGGACAAGAATAAGTCTAGGGAGGATGAAAATGACCTAATTGATCATCCAATGACACAAACACACCTATTGGATGCACAAGATTGATTAAAAACCCTAGTTGGACGAGAATATGCCTAGGGAGGACGAAAATGACCTAATTAATCATCCAATGACACAAACACACCTATTGGATGCACAAGATTGGTTAAAAACCCAAATTGGACAAGAATATGCCTAGGGAGGACGAAAATGACCTAAATGTTAATCCAATGACACAAATGAACTTATTGGATGCACTAGATTGGTTAAAAACCCTAATTGGACAAGAATAAGCCTAGGGAGGATCAAAGTGACCTAATTGATCATCCAATGACACAAACACACCTATTGGATGCACAAGATTTGTTAAAAACCCAATTCGACAAGAATATGCCTAGGGAGGACGAAAATGACCTAAATGTTAATCCAATGACACAAATGAACTTATTGGATGCACAAGATTGGTTAAAAACCCTAATTGGACAAGAATAAGCCTAGGGAGGACGAAAATGACCTAATTGATCATCCAATGACACAAACACACCTATTGGATGCACAAGATTGGTTAAAAACCCTAATTGGACAAGAATAAGCCTAGGAAGGACGAAAATGACCTAAATGTTAATCCAATGACACAACTCAACTTATTGGATGCACAAGATTGGTTAAAAACCATAATTGGACAAGAATAAGCCTAGGGAGGACGAAAATGACCTAATTGATCATCCAATGACACAAACACACCTATTGGATGCACAAGATTGGTTAAAAACCCTAGTTGGACAAGAACATGCCTAGGGAGGACGAAAGTGACCTAATTGATCATCCAATGACACTAATGAACTTATTGGATGCACAAGATTGGTTAAAAACCCTAATTGGACAAGAATAAGCCTAGGGAGGACGAAAATGACCTAATTGATCATCCAATGACACAAACACACCTATTGGATGCACAAGATTGGTTAAAAACCCTAATTGGACAAGAATTAGCCAAGGGAGGACGAAAATGACCTAATTGATCATCCAATGACACAAACACACCTATTGGATGCACAAGATTGGTTAAAAACCCTAATTGGACAAGAATAAGCCAAGGGAGGACGAAAATGACCTAAATGTTCGTCCAATGACACAAACACACCTATTAGATGCACAAGATTGCATAAAAACCCTAATTGGACAAGAATAAGACTAGGGAGGATGAAAATGAGCTAAATGTTCCTCCAATGACACAAATGAACTTATTGGATGCACAAGATTGGTTAAAAACTCTAATTGGACAAGAATAAGCCTAGGGAGGACGATAATGACCTAATTGATCATCCAATGACACAAACACACCTATTGGATGCACAAGATTGGTTAAAAACCCTAATTGGACAAGAATAAGCCTAGGGAGGACGAAAATGACCTAATTGATCATCCAATGACACAAACACACCTATTGGATGCACAAGATTGGTTAAAAACCCTAATTGGACAAGAATAAGCCTAGGGAGGACGAAAATGACCTAATTGATCATCCAATGACACAAACACACCTATTGGATGCATAAGATTGGTTAAAAACCCTAATTGGACAAGAATAAGCTTAGGGAGGACGAAAAATGACCTAATTGATCATCCAATGACACAAACACACCTATTGGATGCACAAGATTGGTTAAAAACCCTAATTGGACAAGAATAAGCCTAGGGAGGACGAAAATGACCTAATTGATCATCCAATGACACAAACACACCTATTGGATGCACAAGATTGGTTAAAAACCCTAATTGGACAAGAATAAGCCTAGGGAGGACGAAAATGACCTAATTGATCATCCAATGACACAAACACACCTATTGGATGCACAAGATTGGTTAAAAACCCTAATTGGACAAGAATAAGCCTAGGGAGAATGAAAATGACCTTAATGTTAATCCAATGACACAACTCAACTTATTGGATGCACAAGATTGGTTAAAAACCCTAATTGGACAAGAATAAGCCTAGGGAGGACGAAAATGACCTAATTGATCATCCAATGACACAAACACACCTATTGGATGCACAAGATTGGTTAAAAACCCTAATTGGACAAGAATAAGCCTAGGGAGGACGAAAATGACCTAATTGATCATCCAATGACACAAACACACCTATTAGATGCACAAGATTGGTTAAAAACCCTAATTGGACAAGAATATGCCTAGGGATGACGAAAATGACCTAAATATTAATTCAATGACACAAACAAAGTTAATGGATGCACAAGATTGGTTAAAAACCTTAATTGGACAAGAATAAGCCTAGGGAGGACGTAAATGACCTAATTGATCATCCAATGTCCCAAACAAACCTATTGGATGCACAAGATTGGTTAAAAACCCTAATTGGACAAGAATAAGCCTAGGGAGGACGAAAAAGACCTAATTGATCATCCAATGACACAAACACACCTATTGGATGCACAAGATTGGTTAAAAACCCTAATTGGACAAGAATAAGCCTAGGGAGGACGAAAACGACCTAATTGATCATCTATTGCCACAAACACACCTATTGGATGCACAAGATTGGTTAAACACCTATTGGTTGCACAAGATTGGTTAAAAACCCTAATTGGACAAGAATAAGCCTAGGGAGGACGAAAATAACCTAATTGATCATCCAATGACACAAACACACCTATTGGATGCACAAGATTGGTTAAAAACCCTAATTGGACAAGAATATGCCTAGGGAGGACGAAAATGACCTAAATATTAATTCAATGACACAAACAAAGTTATTGGATGCACAAGATTGGTTAAAAACCCTAATTGGACAAGAATAAGCCTAGGGAGAACATAAATGACCTAATTGATCATCCAATGACACAAACACACCTATTGGATGCACAAGATTGGTTAAAAACCCTGATTGGACAAGAATATGCATAGGGAGGACGAAAATGACCTAAATATTAATTCAATGACACAAACAAACTTATCGGATGCACAAGATTGGTTAAAAACCCTAATTGGACAAGAATAAGCCTAGGGAGGACGAAAATGACCTAAATGTTAATCCAATGACACAACTCAACTTATTGGATGCACAAGATTGGTTAAAAACCCTAATTGGACAAGAATAAGCCTAGGGAGGACGAAAATGACCTAATTGATCATCCAATGACACAAACACACCTATTGGATGCACAAGATTGGTTAAAAACCCTAATTGGACAAGAATAAGCCTAGAAAGGACGAAAATGACCTAATTAATCATCCAATGACACAAACACACCTATTAGATGCACAAGATTGGTTAAAAACCCTAATTGGACAAGAATATGCCTAGGGAGGACGTAAATGACGTAATTGATCATCCAATGACATAATTGATCATCCAATGACACAAACACACCTATTGGATGCACAAGATTGGTTAAAAACCCTAATTGGACAAGAATATGCCTAGGGAGGACGAAAATGACCTAATTGATCATCCAATGACACAAATGAACTTATAGGATGCACAAGATTGGTTAAAAACCCTAATTGGACAAGAATAAGCCTAGGGAGGACGAAAATGACCTAATTGATCATCCAATGACACAAACACACCTATTGGATGCACAAGATTGGTTAAAAACCCTAATTGGACAAGAATAAGCCTAGGGTGAACGAAAATGACCTAAATGTTAATCCAATGACACAACTCAACTTATTGGATGCACAAGATTGGTTAAAAACCCTAATTGGACAAGAATAAGCCTAGGGAGGACGAAAATGACCTAATTGATCATCCAATGACACAAACACACCTATTGGATGCACAAGATTGGTTAAAAACCTTAGTTGGACAAGAATAAGCCTTGGGAGGACGAAAATGACCTAAATGTTAATTCAATGACACAACTCAACTTATTGGATGCACAAGATTGGTTAAAAACCCTAATTGGACAAGAATATGCCTAGGGAGGACGAAAATGACCTAAATGTGAATCCAATGAAACAAATGAACTTATTGGATGCACAAGATTGGTTAAAAACCTAATTGGACAGGAATAAGCCTAGGGAGAATGAAAATGACCTAAATGTTAATCCAATGACACAACTCAACTTATTGGATGCACAAGATTGGTTAAAAACCCTAATTGGACAAGAATAAGCCTAGGGAGGACGAAAATGACCTAATTGATCATCCAATGACACAAACACACCTATTGGATGCACAAGATTGGTTAAAAACCCTAATTGGACAAGAATATGCCTAGGGAGGACGAAAATGACCTAATAAATCATCAAATGACACAAATGAACTTATTGAATGCACAAGATTAGTTAAAAACCCTAATTGGACAAGAATAAGCCTAGGGAGGACGAAAATGACCTAAATGTTAATCCAATGACACAACTCAACTTATTGGATGCACAAGATTGGTTAAAAACCCTAATTGGACAAGAATATGCATAGGGAGGACAAAAATGACCTAATTGATCATCCAATGACACAAACACACCTATTGGATGCACAAGATTGGTTAAAAACCCTAATTCGACAAGAATATGCCTAGGGAGGACGAAAATGACCTAATTGATCATCCAATGACACAAACACACCTATTGGATGCATAAGATTGGTTAAAAACCCTAATTGGACAAGAATAAGCCTAGGGAGGACGGAAATGACCTAATTGATCATCCAATGACACAAACACACTTATTGGATGCACAAGATTGGTTAAAAACCAAAGTTGGACAAGAATATGCCTAGGGAGGACGAAAATAACCTAATTGATCATCCAATGACACAAATGAACTTATTGGATGCACAAGATTTGTTAAAAACCCTAATTGGACAAGAATAAGCCTAGGAAGGACGAAAATAACTTAATTGATCATCCAATGACACAAACACACCTATTGGATGCACAAGATTGGTTAAAAACCCAAATTGGACAAGAATATGCCTAGGGAGGACGAAAATGACCTAAATATTAATTCAATGACACAAACAAAGTTATTGGATGCACAAGATTGGTTAAAAACCCTAATTGGACAAGAATAAGTCTAGGGAGGATGAAAATGACCTGATTGATCATCCAATGACACAAACACACCTATTGGATGCACAAGATTGATTAAAAACCCTAGTTGGACGAGGATATGCCTAGGGAGGACGAAAATGACCTAATTGATCATCCAATGACACAAACACACCTATTGGATGCACAAGATTGGTTAAAAACCCTAATTGCACAAGAATAAGCCTAAGGAGGACGAAAATGACCTAAATGTTAATTCAATGACACAAATGAACTTATTGGATGCACTAGATTGGTTAAAAACCCTAATTGGACAAGAATAAGCCTAGGGAGGATCAAAGTGACCAAATTGATCATCCAATGACACAAACACACCTATTGGATGCACAAGATTGGTTAAAAACCCTAATTGGACAAGAATATGCCTAGGGAGGACGAAAATGACCTAAATGTTAATCCAATGACACAAATGAACTTATTGGATGCACAAGATTGGTTAAAAACCCTAAATGGACAAGAATAAGCCTAGGAAGGACGACAATGACCTAATTGATCATCCAATGACACAAACACACCTATTGGATGCACAAGATTGGTTAAAAACCCTAATTGGACAAGAATATGCCTAGGGAGGACGAAAATGACCTAATTGATCATCCAATGACACAAACACACCTATTGGATGCATAAGATTGGTTAAAAACCCTAATTGGACAAGAATAAGCCTAGGGAGGACAGAAATGACCTAATTGATCAACCAATGACACAAACACACTTATTGGATGCACAAGATTGGTTAAAAACCCTAATTGGACAAGAATAAGCCTAGGGAGGACGAAAATGACCTAATTGATCATCCAATGACACAAACACACCTATTGGATGCAAAAGATTGGTTAAAAACCCTAATTGGACAAGAATAAGCCTAGGGAGGACGAAAATGACCTAATTGATCATCCAATGACACACACACACCTATTGGATGCACAATATTGGTTAAAAACCCTAGTTGGACAAGAATATGCCTAGGGAGGACGAAAATAACCTAATTGATCATCCAATGACAGAAATGATCTTATTGGATGCACAAGATTGGTTAAAAACCCTAATTGGACAAGAATAAGCCTAGGGAGGACGAAAATGACCTAATTGATCATCCAATGACACAAACACACCTATTGGATGCACAAGATTGGTTAAAAACCCTAATTGGACAAGAATAAGCCTAGGGAGGACGAAAATGACCTAATTGATCATCCATTGCCACAAACACACCTATGGGATGCACAAGATTGGTTAAAAACCCTAATTGGACAAGAATATGCCTTGGGAGGACGAAAATGACCTAATTGGTCATCCAATGACACAAACACACCTATTGGATGCAAAAGATTGGTTAAAAACCCTAATTGGACAAGAATAAGCCTAGGGAGGACGAAAATGACCTAATTGATCATCCAATGACACAAACACACCTATTGGATGCACAAGATTGGTTAAAAACCCTAATTGGACAAGAATAAGCCTAGGGAGGACGAAAATGACCTAATTGATCATCCAATGACACAAACACACCTATTGGATGCACAAGATTGGTTAA
The DNA here is from genome assembly GCA_037974775.1 of Cicer pinnatifidum. Classification (NCBI taxonomy): domain Eukaryota; kingdom Viridiplantae; phylum Streptophyta; class Magnoliopsida; order Fabales; family Fabaceae; genus Cicer; species Cicer pinnatifidum. The sequence goes on from JBBPBR010001752.1 coordinate 174,631, forward strand.
AAACCCTAAGTGGACAAGAATAAGCCTAGGGAGGACGAAAATGACTTAAATGTTAATCCAATGACAAAACTCAACTTATTGGATGCACAAGATTGGTTAAAAACCCTAATTGGACAAGAATAAGCCTAGGGAGGACGAAAATGACCTAATTGATCATCCAATGACACAAACACACCTATTGGATGCACAAGATTGGTTAAAAACCCTAATTGGACAAGAATAAGCCTAGGGAGGACGAAAATGACCTAATTGATCATCCAATGACACAAACACACCTATTGGATGCACAAGATTGGTTAAAAACCCTAATTGGACAAGAATAAGCCTAGGGAGGACGAAAATGACCTAATTGATCATCCAATGACACAAACACACCAATTGGATGCACAAGATTGGTTAAAAACCCTAGTTGGACAAGAACATGCCTAGGGAGGACGAAAATGACCAAAATATTAATTCAATGACACAAACAAAGTTATTGGATGCACAAGATTGGTTAAAAACCCTAATTGGACAAGAATAAGCCTAGGGAGGACGAAAATGACCTAATTGATCATCCAATGACACAAACACACCTATTGGATGCACAAGATTGGTTAAAAACCCTAATTGGACAAGAATAAGCCTAGGGAGGACGAAAATGACCTAATTGATCATCCAGTGACACAAACACACCTATTGGATGCACAAGATTGGTTAAAAACCCTAATTGAACAAGAATATGCCTAGGGAGGACGAAAATGACCTAAATGTTAATCCAATGACACAAATGAACTTATTGGATGCACAAGATTGGTTAAAAACCCTAATTGGACAAGAATAAGCCTAGGAAGGACGACAATGACCTAATTGATCATCCAATGACACAAACACACCTATTGGATGCACAAGATTGGTTAATAACCCTAATTGGACAAGAATATGCCTAGGGAGGACGAAAATGACCTACTTGATCATCCAATGACACAAACACACCTATTGGATGCATAAGATTGGATAAAAACCCTAATTGGACAAGAATAAGCCTAGGGAGCTTGGAAATGACCTAATTGATCATCCAATGACACAAACACACTTATTGGATGCACAAGATTGGTTAAAAACCCTAATTGGACAAGAATAAGCCTAGGGAGGACGAAAATGACCTAATTGATCATCCGATGACACAAACACACCTATTGGATCCACAAGATTGGTTAAAAACCCTAATTAGATAAGAATAAGCCTAGGGAGGACGAAAATGA
>JBBPBR010001753.1:0-23536 GCA_037974775.1 Cicer pinnatifidum
CAATTAGGTCATTTTCGTCATCCCTAGGCAGATTCTTGTCCAATTTGGGTTTTTAACCAATCTTGTGCATCCAATAACTTTGTTTGTGTCATTGAATTAATATTTAGCTCATTTTCGTCCTCCCTAGGCATATTCTTGTCAAATTAGGGTTTTTAACAAATCTTGTGCATCCAATAGGGGTGTTTGTGTCATTGGATGATCAATTAGGTCATTTTCGTCCTCCCTAGGCAGATTCTTGTCCAATTAGGGTTTTTAACCAATCTTGTGCATCCAATAACTTTGTTTGTGTCATTGAATTAATATTTAGGTCATTGGATAATCAATTAGGTCACTTTGATCCTCCCTAGGCTTATTCTTGTCCAATTAGGGTTTTTAACCAATCTAGTGCATCCAATAAGTTCATTTGTGTCATTGGATTAACATTTAGGTCATTTTCGTCCTCCCTAGGCATATTCTTCTCCAATTAGGGTTTTTAACCAATCTTGTGCATCCAATAGGTGTGTTTGTGTCATTGGATGATCAATTAGGTCATTTTCGTCCTCCCTAGGCATATTGTTGTCCAACTAGGGTTTTTAACCAATCTTGTGCATCTAATAGGTGTGTTTGTGTCATTGGATGATCAATTAGGTCATTTTCGTCCTCCCTAGACTTATTCTTGTCCAATTACTGTTTTTAACCAATCTTGTGCATCCAATAGGTGTGTTTGTGTCATTGGATGATCAATTAGGTCATTTTCATCCTCCCTAGGATTATTCTTGTCCAATTAGGGTTTTTAACCAATCTTGTGCATCCAATAGGTGTGTTTGTGTCATTGGATGATCAATTAGGTCATTTTCGTCCTCCCTAGGCTTATTCTTGTCCAATTAGGGTTTTTAACCAATCTTGTGCATCCAATAAGTGTGTTTGTGTCATTGGATGATCAATTAGGTCATTTCCGTCCTCCCTAGGCTTATTCTTGTCAAATTAGGGTTTTTAACCAATCTTATGCATCCAATAGGTGTGTTTGTGTCATTGGATGATCAATTAGGTCATTTTCATCCTCCCTAGGCATATTCTTGTCCAATTAGGGTTTTTAACCAATCTTGTGCATCCAATAGGTGTGTTTGTGTCATTGGATGATCAATTTAGGTCATTTTCGTCCTCCCTAGGCATATTCTTGTCCAATTATGGTTTTTAACCAATCTGGTGCATCCAATAGGTGTGTTTGTGTCATTGGATGATCAATTAGGTCATTTTCGTCCTCCCTAAGCATATTCTTGTCCAATTATTGTTTTTAACCAATCTTGTGCATCCAATAGGTGTGTTTGTGTCATTGGATGATCAATTAGGTCATTTTCGTCCTCCCTAGGCTTATTCTTGTCCAATTAGGGTTTTTAACCAATCTTGTGCATCCAATAAGCTTGTTTGTGTCATTGAATTAATATTTAGGTCATTTTCGTCCTCCCTAGGCATATTCTTGTCCAATTAGGGTTTTTAACCAATCTTGTGCATCCAATAGGTGTGTTTGTGTCATTGGATGATCAATTAGGTCATTTTCGTCCTTCCTAGGCTTATTCTTGTCCAATTAGGGTTTTTAACCAATCTTGTGCATCCAATAGGTGTGTTTGTTTCATTGGATGATCAATTAGGTCATTTTCGTCCGCCCTGGGCTTATTCTTGTCCAATTAGGGTTTTTAACCAATCTTTTGCATCCAATAGGTGTGTTTGTGTCATTGGATGATCAATTAGGTCATTTTCGTCCTCCCTAGGCATATTCTTGTCCAACTAGGGTTTTAAACCAATCTTGTGCATCCAATAGGTGTGTTTGTGTCATTGGATGATCAATTAGGTCATTTTCGTCCTCCCTAGGCTTATTCTTGTCCAATTAGGGTTTTTAACCAATCTTGTGCATCCAATAGGTGTGTTTGTGTCATTGGATGATCAATTAGGTCATTTTCGTCCTCCCTAGGCTTATTCTTTTCCAATTAGGGTTTTTAACCAATCTTGTGCATCCATTAGGTGTGTTTGTGTCATTGGATGATCAACTAGGTCATTTTCATCCTACCTAGGCTTATTCTTGTCCAATTAGGGTTTTTAACCAATCTTGTGCATCCAATAAGTTTGTTTGTGTCATTGAATTAATTTTTAGGTCATTTTCGTAGTCCCTAGGCATATTCTTGTCCAATTAAGGTTTTTAACCAATCTTGTGCATCCAATAGGTGTGTTTGTGTCATTGGATGATCAATTAGGTCATTTTCGTCCTCCCTAGGCATATTCTTGTCCAATTAGGGTTTTTAACCTATCTTGTGCTTCCAATAGGTGTGTTTGTGTCATTGGATGATCAATTAGGTCATTTTCGTCCTCCCTAGGCTTATTCTTGTCCAATTAGGGTTTTTAACCAATCTTGTGCATCCAATAGGTGTGTTTGTGTCATTGGATGATCATTTAGGTCACTTTCGTCCTCCCTAGGCATATTCTTATCCAATTAGGGTTTTAATCCAATCTTGTGCATCCAATAGGTGTGTTTGTGTCATTGGATGATCAATTAGGTCATTTTCGTCCTTTCTATGCTTATTCTTGTCCAATTAGGGTTTTTAACCAATCTTGTGCATCCAATAAGTTCATTTGTGTCATTGGATGATCAATTAGGTCATTTTTGTCCTCCCTAGGCATATTCTTGTCCAACTAGGGTTTTTAACCAATCTTGTGCTTCCAATAGGTGTGTTTGTGTCATTGGATGATCAATTAGGTCATTTTCGTCCTCCCTAGGCTTATTCTTGTCCAATTAGGGTTTTTAACCAATCTTGTGCATCCAATAAGTTCATTTGTGTCATTGGATGATCAATTATGTCATTTTCGTCCTCCCTAGGTATATTCTTGTCTAACTAGGGTTTTTAACCAATCTTGTGCATCCAATAGATGTGTTTGTGTCTTTGGATGATCAATTAGGTCATTTTCGTCCTCCCTAGGCTTATTCTTGTCCAATTAGGGTTTTTAACCAATCTTGTGCATCCAATAGGTGTGTTTGTGTCATTGGATGATCAATTAGGTCATTTTCGTCCTCCCTAGGCTTATTCTTGTCCAATTAGGGTTTTTAACCAATCTTGTGCATCCAATAGGTGTGTTTGTGTCATTGGATGATCAATTAGGTCATTTTCGTCCTCCCTAGGCGTATTCTTGTCCAATTAGGGATTTTAACCAATCTTGTGCATCCAATAGGTGTGTTTGTGTCATTGGATGATCAATTAGGTCATTTTCGTCCTCCCTAGGCTTATTCTTGTCCAATTAGGGTTTTTAACCAATCTTGTGCATCCAATAGGTGTGTTTGTGTCATTGGATGATCAATTAGATCATTTTCGTCCTCCCTAGACTTATTCTTGTCAAATTAGGGTTTTTAACCAATCTTGTGCATCCAATAACTTTTCTTGTGTCATTGAATTAATATTTAGGTCATTTTCATCCTCCCTAGGCATATTCTTGTCCAATTAGGGTTTTTAACCAATCTTGTGCATCCAATAGGTGTGTTTGTGTCATTGGATGATCAATTAGGTCATTTTCGTCCTCCCTAGGCTTATTCTTGTCCAATTAGGGTTTATAACCAATCTTGTGCATCCAATAGGTGTGTTTGTGTCATTGGATGATCAATTTAGGTCATTTTCGTCCTCCCTAGGCATATTCTTGTCCAATTAGGGTTTTTAACCAATCTTGTGCATCCAATAGGTGTGTTTGTGTCATTGGATGATCAATTAGGTCATTTTCGTCCTTCCTAGGCTTATTCTTGTCCAATTAGGGTTTTTAACCAATCTTGTGCATCCAATAAGTGTGTTTGTGTCATTGGATGATCACTTAGGTCATTTTCGTCCTCCCTAGGCTTATTCTTGTCCAATTAGGGTTTTTAACCAATCTTGTGCATCCAATAAGTGTGTTTGTGTCATTGGATGATATATTAGGTCATTTTCTTCCGCCCTAGTCTTATTCTTGTCCAATTAGGGTTTTTAACCAATCTTGTGCATCCAATAGTTGTGTTTGTGTCATTGGATGATCAATTAGGTCATTTTCGTCCTCCCTAGGCTTATTCTTGTCCAATTAGGGTTTTTAACCAATCTTGTGCATCCAATAAGTGTGTTTGTGTCATTGGATGATCAATTAGGTCATTTTCATCCTCCCTAGGCATATTCTTGTCCAATTAGGGTTTTTAACCAATCTTGTGCATCCAATAGGTGTGTTTGTGTCATTGGATGATCAATTAGGTCATTGTCGTCCTTCCTAGGCTTATTCTTGTCCAATTAGGGTTTTTAACCAATCTTGTGCATCCAATAAGTTCATTTGTGTCATTGGATTAACATTTAGGTCATTTTCGTCCTCCCTAGGCATATTCTTGTCCAATTAGGGTTTTTAACCAATCTTGTGCATCCAATAGGTGTGTTTGTGTCATTGGATGATCACTTAGGTCACTTTGATCCTCCCTAGGCTTATTCTTGTCCAATTAGGGTTTTTAACCAATCTAGTGCATCCAATAAGTTCATTTGTGTCATTTTATTAACATTTAGGTCATTTTCGTCCTCCCTTGGCATATTCTTGTCCAATTAGGGTTTTTAACCAATCTTGTGCATCCAATAGGTGTGTTTGTGTCATTGGATGATCAATTAGGTCATTTTCGTCCTCCCTAGGCATATTCTCGTCCAACTAGGATTTTTAACCAATCTTGTGCATCCAATAGGTGTGTTTGTGTCATTGGATGATCAATTAGGTCATTTTCATCCTCCCTAGACTTATTCTTGTCCAATTAGGGTTTTTAACCAATCTTGTGCATCCAATAACTTTGTTTGTGTCATTGAATTAATATTTAGGTTATTTTCGTCCTCCCTAGGCATATTCTTGTCCAACTAGGGTTTTTAACCAATCTTGTGCATCCAATAGGTGTGTTTGTGTCATTGGATGATCAATTAAGTTATTTTCGTCCTTCCTAGGCTTATTCTTGTCCAATTAGGGTTTTTAACAAATCTTGTGCATCCAATAAGTTCATTTGTGTCATTGGATGATCAATTAGGTTATTTTCGTCCTCCCTAGGCATATTCTTGTCCAACTTTGGTTTTTAACCAATCTTGTGCATCCAATAAGTGTGTTTGTGTCATTGGATGATCAATTAGGTCATTTCCGTCCTCCCTAGGCTTATTCTTGTCCAATTAGGGTTTTTAACCATTCTTATGCATCCAATAGGTGTGTTTGTGTCATTGAATTAATATTTAGGTCATTTTCGTCCTCCCTAGGCATATTCTTGTCCAATTAGGGTTTTTTACCAATCTTGTGCATCCAATAGGTGTGTTTGTGTCATTGGATGATCAATTAAGTTATTTTCGTCCTTCCTAGGCTTATTCTTGTCCAATTAGGGTTTTTAACAAATCTTGTGCATCCAATAAGTTCATTTGTGTCATTGGATGATTAATTAGGTTATTTTCGTCCTCCCTAGGCATATTCTTGTCCAACTTGGGTTTTTAACCAATCTTGTGCATCCAATAGGTGTGTTTGTGTCATTGGATAATCAATTAGGTCACTTTGATCCTCCCTAGGCTTATTCTTGTCCAATTAGGGTTTTTAACCAATCTAGTGCATCCAATAAGTTCATTTGTGTCATTGGATTAACATTTAGGTCATTTTCGTCCTCCCTAGGCATATTCTTCTCCAATTAGGGTTTTTAACCAATCTTGTGCATCCAATAGGTGTGTTTGTGTCATTGGATGATCAATTAGGTCATTTTCGTCCTCCCTAGGCATATTGTTGTCCAACTAGGGTTTTTAACCAATCTTGTGCATCTAATAGGTGTGTTTGTGTCATTGGATGATCAATTAGGTCATTTTCGTCCTCCCTAGACTTATTCTTGTCCAATTACTGTTTTTAACCAATCTTGTGCATCCAATAGGTGTGTTTGTGTCATTGGATGATCAATTAGGTCATTTTCATCCTCCCTAGGATTATTCTTGTCCAATTAGGGTTTTTAACCAATCTTGTGCATCCAATAGGTGTGTTTGTGTCATTGGATGATCAATTAGGTCATTTTCGTCCTCCCTAGGCTTATTCTTGTCCAATTAGGGTTTTTAACCAATCTTGTGCATCCAATAAGTGTGTTTGTGTCATTGGATGATCAATTAGGTCATTTCCGTCCTCCCTAGGCTTATTCTTGTCAAATTAGGGTTTTTAACCAATCTTATGCATCCAATAGGTGTGTTTGTGTCATTGGATGATCAATTAGGTCATTTTCATCCTCCCTAGGCATATTCTTGTCCAATTAGGGTTTTTAACCAATCTTGTGCATCCAATAGGTGTGTTTGTGTCATTGGATGATCAATTAGGTCATTGTCGTCCTTCCTAGGCTTATTCTTGTCCAATTAGGGTTTTTAACCAATCTTGTGCATCCAATAGGTGTGTTTGTGTCATTGGATGATCACTTAGGTCACTTTGATCCTCCCTAGGCTTATTCTTGTCCAATTAGGGTTTTTAACCAATCTAGTGCATCCAATAAGTTCATTTGTGTCATTGTATTAACATTTAGGTCATTTTCGTCCTCCCTTGGCATATTCTTGTCCAATTAGGGTTTTTAACCAATCTTGTGCATCCAATAGGTGTGTTTGTGTCATTGGATGATCAATTAGGTCATTTTCGTCCTCCCTAGGCATATTCTCGTCCAACTAGGATTTTTAACCAATCTTGTGCATCCAATAGGTGTGTTTGTGTCATTGGATGATCAATTAGGTCATTTTCATCCTCCCTAGGCTTATTCTTGTCCAATTAGGGTTTTTAACCAATCTTGTGCATCCAATAACTTTGTTTGTGTCATTGAATTAATATTTAGGTTATTTTCGTCCTCCCTAGGCATATTCTTGTCCAACTAGGGTTTTTAACCAATCTTGTGCATCCAATAGGTGTGTTTGTGTCATTGGATGATCAATTAAGTTATTTTCGTCCTTCCTAGGCTTATTCTTGTCCAATTAGGGTTTTTAACAAATCTTGTGCATCCAATAAGTTCATTTGTGTCATTGGATGATCAATTAGGTTATTTTCGTCCTCCCTAGGCATATTCTTGTCCAACTTTGGTTTTTAACCAATCTTGTGCATCCAATAAGTGTGTTTGTGTCATTGGATGATCAATTAGGTCATTTCCGTCCTCCCTAGGCTTATTCTTGTCCAATTAGGGTTTTTAACCATTCTTATGCATCCAATAGGTGTGTTTGTGTCATTGAATTAATATTTAGGTCATTTTCGTCCTCCCTAGGCATATTCTTGTCCAATTAGGGTTTTTTACCAATCTTGTGCATCCAATAGGTGTGTTTGTGTCATTGGATGATCAATTAAGTTATTTTCGTCCTTCCTAGGCTTATTCTTGTCCAATTAGGGTTTTTAACAAATCTTGTGCATCCAATAAGTTCATTTGTGTCATTGGATGATCAATTAGGTTATTTTCGTCCTCCCTAGGCATATTCTTGTCCAACTTGGGTTTTTAACCAATCTTGTCCATCCAATAGGTGTGTTTGTGTCATTGGATAATCAATTAGGTCACTTTGATCCTCCCTAGGCTTATTCTTGTCCAATTAGGGTTTTTAACCAATCTAGTGCATCCAATAAGTTCATTTGTGTCATTGGATTAACATTTAGGTCATTTTCGTCCTCCCTAGGCATATTCTTGTCCAATTAGGGTTTTTAACCAATCTTGTGCATCCAATAGGTGTGTTTGTGTCATTGGATGATCAATTAGGTCAATTTCGTCCTCCCTAGGCATATTGTTGTCCAACTAGGGTTTCTAACCAATCTTGTGCATCTAATAGGTGTGTTTGTGTCATTGGATGATCAATTAGGTCATTTTCGTCCTCCCTAGGCTTATTCTTGTCCAATTAGGGTTTTTAACCAATCTTGTGCATCCAATAGGTGTGTTTGTGTCATTGGATGATCAACTAGGTCATTTTCGTCCTCCCTAGGCATATTCTTGTCCAATTAGGGTTTTTAACCAATCTTGTGCATCCAATAGGTGTGTTTGTGTCATTGGATGATCAATTAAGTTATTTTCGTCCTTCCTAGGCTTATTCTTGTCCAATTAGGGTTTTTAACAAATCTTGTGCATCCAATAAGTTCATTTGTGTCATTGGATGATCAATTAGGTTATTTTCGTCCTCCCTAGGCATATTCTTGTCCTACTTGGGTTTTTAACCAATCTTGTGCATCCAATAGGTGTGTTTGTGTCATTGGATGATCAATTAGGTCATTTTCGTCATCCCTAGGCAGATTCTTGTCCAATTAGGGTTTTTAACCAATCTTGTGCATCCAATAACTTTGTTTGTGTCATTGAATTAATATTTAGCTCATTTTCGTCCTCCCTAGGCATATTCTTGTCCAATTAGGGTTTTTAACAAATCTTGTGCATCCAATAGAGGTGTTTGTGTCATTGGATGATCAATTAGGTCATTTTCGTCCTCCCTAGGCAGATTCTTGTCCAATTAGGGTTTTTAACCAATCTTGTGCATCCAATAACTTTGTTTGTGTCATTGAATTAATATTTAGGTCATTTTCGTCCTACCTAGGCATATTCTTGTCCAATTAGGGTTTTTAACCAATCTTGTGCATCCAATAGGTGTGTTTGTGTCATTGGATGATCAATTAAGTTATTTTCGTCCTTCCTAGGCTTATTCTTGTCCAATTAGGGTTTTTAACAAATCTTGTGCATCCAATAAGTTCATTTGTGTCATTGGATGATCAATTAGGTTATTTTCGTCCTCCCTAGGCATATTCTTGTCCAACATGGGTTTTTAACCAATCTTGTGCATCCAATAGGTGTGTTTGTGTCATTGGATGATCAATTAGGTCATTTTCGTCCTCCCTAGGCTTATTCTTGTCCAATTAGGGTTTTTAACCAATCTTGTGCATCCAATAGGTGTGTTTGTGTCATTGGATGATCAATTAGGTCATTTTCGTCCTCCCTAGGCTTATTCTTGTCGAATTAGGGTTCTTAACCAATCTTGTGCATCCGATAAGTTTGTTTGTGTCATTGAATTAATATTTAGGTCATGTTCGTCCTCCCTAGGCATATTCTTGTCCAATTAGGGTTTTTAACCAATCTTGTGCATCCAATAGGTGTGTTTGTGTCATTGGATGATCAATTAGGTCATTTTCGTCCTCCCTAGGCTTATTCTTGTCCAATTAGGGTTTTTAACCAACCTTGTGCATCCAATAGGTGTGCTTGTGTCATTGGATGATCAATTAGGTCATTTTCGTCCTCCCTAGGCTTATTCTTGTCCAATTAGGGTTTTTAACCAATCTTGTGCATCCAATAGGTGTGTTTGTGTCATTGGATGATCAATTAGGTCATTTTCGTCCTCCCTAGGCTTATTCTTGTCCAATTAGGGTTTTTAACCAATCTTGTGCATCCAATAGGTGTGTTTGTGTCATTGGATGATCAATTAGGTCATTTTCGTCCTCCCTAGGCTTATTCTTGTCCAATTAGGGTTTTTAACCAATCTTGTGCATCCAATAGGTGTGTTTGTGTCATTGGATGATCAATTAGGTCATTTATCGTCCTCCCTAGGCTTATTCTTGTCCAATTAGGGTTTTTAACCAATCTTGTGCATCCAATAGGTTGAGTTGTGTCATTGGATTAACATTTAGGTCATTTTCGTCCTCCCTAGGCATATTCTTGTCCAATTAGGGTTTTTAACCAATCTTGTGCATCCAATAGGTGTGTTTGTGTCATTGGATGATCAATTAGGTCATTTTCGTCCTCCCTAGGCTTATTCTTGTCCAATTAGGGTTTTTAACCAATCTTGTGCATCCAATAGGTGTGTTTGTGTCATTGGATGATCAATTAGGTCATTTTCGTCCTCCCTAGGCTTATTCTTGTCCAATTAGGGTTTTTAACCATTCTTGTGCATCCAATAGGTGTGTTTGTGTCATTGGATGATCAATTAGGTCATTGTTGTCCTCCCTAGGCTTATTCTTGTCCAATTAGGGTTTTTAACCAATCTTGTGCATCCAATAGGTGTGTTTGTGTCATTGGATGATCAATTAGGTCATTTTCGTCCTCCCTAGGCTTATTCTTGTCCAATTAGGGTTTTTAACCAATCTTGTGCATCCAATAGGTGTGTTTGTGTCATTGGATGATCAATTAGGTCATTTTCATCCTACCTACACTTATTCTTGTCAAATTAGGGTTTTTAATCAATCTTGTGCATCCAATAACTTTGTTTGTGTCATTGAATTAATATTTAGGTCATTTTCGTCCTCCCTAGGCATATTCTTGTCCAATTAGGGTTTTTAACCAATCTTGTGCATCCAATAGGTGTGTTTGTGTCATTGGATGATCAATTAGGTCATTTTCGTCCTCCCTAGGCTTATTCTTGTCCAATTAGGGTTTTTAACCAATCTTGTGCATCCAATAGGTGTGTTTGTGTCATTGGATGATCAATTAGGTCATTTTCGTCCTCCCTAGGCTTATTCTTGTCCAATTAGGGTTTTTAACCAATCTTTGCATCCAATAACTTTGTTTGTGTCATTGAATTAATATTTAGGTCATTTTCGTCCTCCCTAGGCATATTCTTGTCCAATTAGGGTTTTTAACCAATCTTGTGCATCCAATAGGTGTGTTTGTGTCATTGGATGATCAATTAGGTCATTTTCGTCCTCCCTAGGCTTATTCTTGTCCAATTAGGGTTTTTAACCAATCTTGTGCATCCAATAAGTTCATTTGTGTCATTGGATTTACATTTAGGTCATATCCGTCCTCCCTAGGCATATTGTTGTCCAATTAGGGTTTTTAACCAATCTTGTGCATCCAATAGGTGTGTTTGTGTCAGTGGATGATCAATTTGGTCATTTTCGTTCTTCCTAGGCTTATTCTTGTCCAATTAGGGTTTTTAACCAATCTTGTGCATCCAATAAGTTCATTTGTGTTATTGGATTAACATTTTGGTCATATTCGTCCTCCCTAGGCATATTCTTGTCCAATTAGGGTTTTTAACCAATCTTGTGCATCCAATAGGTGTGTTTGTGTCATTGGATGATCCATTAGGTCATTTTCGTCCTCCCTAGGCATATTCTTGTCCAATTAGGGTTTTTAACCAATTTTGTGCATCCAATAGGTGTGTTTGTGTCATTGGATGATCAATTAGGTCATTTTCGTCCTCCCTAGGCTTATTCTTGTCCAATTAGGGTTTTTAACCAATCTTGTGCATCCAATAAGTGTGTTTGTGTCATTGGATGATCAATTAGGTCATTTTCATCCTCCCTAGGCATATTCTTGTCCAATTAGGGTTTTTAACCAATCTTGTGCATCCAATAGGTGTGTTTGTGTCATTGGATGATCAATTAGGTCATTGTCGTCCTTCCTAGGCTTATTCTTGTCCAATTAGGGTTTTTAACCAATCTTGTGCATCCAATAAGTTCATTTGTGTCATTGGATTAACATTTAGGTCATTTTCGTCCTCCCTAGGCATATTCTTGTCCAATAGGTGTGTTTGTGTCATTGGAGGATCAATTAGGTCATTTTCGTCCTCCCTAGGCTTATTCTTGTCCAATTAGGGTTTTTAACCAATCTTGTGAATCCAATAGGTGTGTTTGTGTCATTGGATGATCAATTAGATCATTTTCGTCCTCCCTAGGCTTATTCTTGTCCAATTAGGGTTTTTAACAAAACTTGTGCATCTAATAGGTGTGTTTGTGTCATTGGATGATCAATTAGTTTATTTTCGTCCTCCCTAGGCTTATTATTGTCCAATTAGGGTTTTTAACCAATCTTGTGCATCCGATAAGTTTGATTGTGTCATTGAATTAATATTTAGGTCATTTTCGTCCTCCCTAGGCATATTCTTGTCCAATTAGGGTTTTTAACAAATCTTGCGCATCCAATAGGTTTGTTTGTGTCATTGGATGATCAATACGGTCATTTTCGTCCTCCCTAGGCATATTCTTGTCCAATTAGGGTTTTTAACCAATCTTGTGCATCCAATGTGTGTGTTTGTGTCATTGGATGATCAATTAGGTCATTTACGTCCTCCTTAGGCTTATTCTAGTCCAATTAGGGTTTTTAACCAATCTTGTGCATCCAATAACTTTGTTTGTGTCATTGAAATAATATTTAGGTCATTTTCGTCCTCCCTAGGCATATTCTTGTCCAATTAGGATTTTTAACCAATCTTGTGCATCCAATAGGTGTGTTTGTGTCATTGGATGATCAATTAGGTCATTTTCGTCCTCCCTAGGCTTATTCTTGTCCAATTTAGGTTTTTAACCAATCTTGTGCATCCAATAGGTGTGTTTGTGTCATTGGATGATCAATTAGGTCATTTTCGTCCTCCCTAGGCTTATTCTTGTCCAATTAGGGTTTTTAACCAATCTTGTGCATCCGATAAGTTTGTTAGGGTCATTGAATTAATATTTAGGTCATTTTCGTCCTCCCTAGGCATATTCTTGTCCAATTAGGGTTTTTAACCAATCTTGTGCATCCAATAGGTGTGTTTGTGTCATTGGATGATCAATTAGGTCATTTTCGTCCTCCCTAGGCTTATTCTTGTCCAATTAGGGTTTTTAACCAATCTTGTGCATCCAATAGGTGTGTTTGTGTCATTGGATGATCAATTAGGTCATTTTCGTCCTCCCTAGGCTTATTATTGGCCAATTAGGGTTTTTAACCAATCTTGTGCATGCAATAAGTTCATTTGTGTCATTGGATGATCAATTAGGTCCTTTTCGTCCTCCTTAGGCATATTCTTGTCCATCTAGGGTTTTAAACCAATCTTGTGCATCCAATAGGTGTGTTTGTGTCATTGGATGATCAATTAGGTCATTTTCGTCCTCCCTAGGCTTATTCTTGTCCAATTAGGGTTTTTAACCAATCTTGTGCATCCAATAGGTGTGTTTGTGTCATTGGATGATCAATTAGGTCATTTTCGTCCTCCCTAGGCTTATTCTTGTCCAATTAGGGTTTTTAACCAATCTTGTGCATCCAATAGGTGTGTTTGTGTCATTGGATGATCAATTAGGTCATTTTTGTCCTCCCTAGGCTTATTTTTGTCCAATTAGTGTTTTTAACCAATCTTGTGCATCCAATAAGTTCATTTGTGTCATTGGATGATCAATTAGGTCATTTTCATCCTCCCTAGGCATATTCATGTCCAACTATGGTTTTTAACCAATCTTGTGCATCCAATAGGTGTGTTTGTGTGATTGGATGATCAATTAGGTCATTTTCGTCCTCCCTAGGCTTATTCTTGTCCAATTAGGGTTTTTAACCAATCTTGTGCATCCAATAGGTGTGTTTGTGTCATTGGATGATCAATTAGGTCATTTTCGTCCTCCCTAGGCTTATTCTTGTCCAATTAGGGTTTTTAACCAATCTTGTGCATCCAATAGGTGTGTTTGTGTCATTGGATGATCAATTAGGTCATTTTTATCCTCCCTAGGCTTATTCTTGTCCAATTAGGATTTTTAACCAATCTTGTGCATCCAATAGGTGTGTTTGTGTCATTGGATGATCAATTAGGTCATTTTCGTCCTCCCTAGGCTTATTCTTGTCTAATTAGGGTTTTTAACCAATCTTGTGCATCCAATAACTTTGTTTTGTGTCATTGAATTAATATTTAGGTCGTTTTCCTCCTCCCTAGGCATATTCTTGTCCAACTTGGGTTTTTAACCAATCTTGTGCATCCAATAGGTGTGTTTGTGTCATTGGATGATCAATTAGGTCATTTTCGTCCTCCCTAGGCTTATTCTTGTCCAATTAGGGTTTTTAACCAATCTTGTGCATCCAATAAGTTCATTTGTGTCATTGGGTGATCAATTAGGTCATTTTCGTCCTCCCTAGGCATATTCTTGTCTAACTAGGGTTTTTAACCAATCTTGTGCATCCAATAGGTGTGTTTGTGTCATTGGATGATCAATTAGGTCATTTTCGTCCTCCCTAGGCTTATTCTTGTCCAATTAGGGTTTTTAACCAATCTTGTGCATCCAATAGGTGTGTTTGTGTCATTGGATGATCAATTAGGTCATTTTCGTCCTCCCTAGGCTTATTCTTGTCCAATTAGGGTTTTTAACCAATCTTGTGCATCAAATAAGTTTGTTTTTGTCATTGAATTATTATTTAGGTCATTTTCGTCCTCCCTAGGCATATTCTTGTCCAATTAGGCTTTTTAACCAATCTTGTGCTTCCAATAGGTGTGTTTGTGTCATTGGATGATCAATTAGGTCATTTTCGTCCTCCCTAGGCTAATTCTTGTCCAATTAGGGTTTTTAACCAATCTTGTGCATCCAATAGGTGTGTTTGTGTCATTGGATGATCAATTAGGTCATTTTCGTCCTCCCTAGGCATATTCTTGTCCAATTAGGGTTTTTAACCAATCTTGTGCATCCAATAGGTGTGTTTGTGGCAATGGATGATCAATTAGATCATTTTCGTCATCCCTAGGCTTATTCTTGTCCAATTAGGGTTTTTAACCAATCTTGTGCATCCAATAGGTGTGTTTGTGTCATTGGATGATCAATTTAGGTCATTTTCGTTCTCCCTAGGCATATTCTTGTCCAATTAGGGTTTTTAATCAATCTTGTGCATCCAATAGGTGTGTTTGTGTCATTGGATGATCAATTAGGTCATTTTCGTCCTCCCTAGGCATATTCTTGTCCAATTAGGGTTTTTAACCAATCTTGTGCATCCAATAGGTGTGTTTGTGTCATTGGATGATCAATTAGGTCATTTTCGTCCTCCCTATGCTTATTCTTGTCCAATTAGGGTTTTTAACCAATCTTGTGCATCCAATAAGTTCATTTGTGTCATTGAATTAATATTTAGGTCATTTTCGTCCTCCCTAGGCATATACTTGTCCAATTAGGGTTTTTAAACAATCTTGTGCTTCCAATACGTGTGTTTGTGTCATTGGATGATCAATTAGGTCATTTTCGTCCTTCCTAGGCATATTCTTGTCCAATTAGGGTTTTTAACCAGTCTTGTGCATCCAATAGGTGCGTTTGTGTCATTGGATGATCAATTAGGTCATTTTCGTCCTCCCTAGGCTTATTCTTGTCCAATTAGGGTTTTTAACCAATCTTGTGCATCCAATAAGTTCATTTGTGTCATTGGATTAACATTTAGGTCATTTTCGTCCTCCCTAGGCATATTATTGTCCAATTAGGGTTTTTAACCAATCTTGTGCATCCAATAGGTGTGTTTGTGTCAATGGATGATCAATTAGGTCATTTTCGTCCTCCCTAGGCATATTCTTGTCCAATTAGGGTTTTTAACCAATCTTGTGCATCCAATAGGTGTGTTTGTGTCATTGGATGATCAATTAGGTCATTTTCGTCCTCCCTAGGCTTATTCTTGTCCAACTAGTGTTTTTAACCAATCTTCTGCATCCGATAAGTTTGTTTGTGTCATTGAATTAATATTTAGGTCATTTTCGTCCTCCCTAGGAATATTCTTGTCCAATAAGTGTTTTTAACCAATCTTGTGCATCCAATAGGTGTGTTTGTGTCGTTGGATGATCAATTAGGTCATTTTCGTCCTCCCTAGGCATATTCTTGTCCAATTAGGGTTTTTAACCAATCTTGTGCATCCAATAGGTGTGTTTGTGTCATTGGATGATCAATTAGGTCATTTTCGTCCTCCCTAGGCTTATTCTTGTCCAATTAGGGTTTTTAACCAATCTTGTGCATCCAATAGGTGTGTTTGTGTCATTGGATGATTACTTAGGTCATTTTCGTCCTCCCTAGGCTTATTCTTGTCCAATTAGGGTTTTTAACCAATCTTGTGCATCCAATAGGTGTGTTTGTGTCATTGGATGATCAATTAGGTCATTTTCGTCCTCCCTAGGCTTATTCTTGTCCAATTAGGGTTTTTAACCAATCTTGTGCATCCAATAACTTTGAATGTGTCATTGAATTAATATTTAGGTCATTTTCGTCCTCCCTAGGCATATTCTTGTCCAACTAGGGTTTCAAACCAATCTTGTGCATCCAATAGGTGTGTTTGTGTCATTGGATGATCAATTAGGTCATTTTCGTCCTCTCTAGGCTTATTCTTGTCCAATTAGGGTTTTTAACCAATCTTGTGCATCCAATAGGTGTGTTTGTGTCATTGGATGATCAATTAGGTCATTTTCGTTCTCCCTAGGCTTATTCTTGTCCAATTAGGGTTTTTAACCAATCTTGTGCATCCAATAGGTGTGTTTGTGTCATTGAATTAATATTTAGGTCATTTTCGTCCTCCCTAGGCAGATTCTTGTCCAATTAGGGTTTTTAACCAATCTTGTGCATCCAATAGGTATGTTGGTGTCGTTGGAGGATCAATTAGGTCATTTTCGTCCTCCCTAGGCTTATTCTTGTCCAATTAGGGTTTTTAACCAATCTTGTGCATCCAATAGGTGTGTTTGTGTCATTGGATGATCAATTAGGTCATTTTCGTCCTCCCTAGGCTTATTCTTGTCCAATTAGGGTTTTTAACCAATCTTGTGCATCCAATAGGTGTGTTTGTGTCGTTGGATGATCAATTAGGTCATTTTCATCCTACCTAGACTTATTCTTGTCAAATTAGGGTTTTTAATCAATCTTGTGCATCCAATAACTTTGTTTGTGTCATTGAATTAATATTTAGGTCATTTTCGTCCTCCCTAGGCTTATTCTTGTCCAATTAGGGTTTTTATCCAATCTTGTGCATCCAATAGGTGTGTTTGTGTCATTGGATGATCAATTAGGTCATTTTCGTCCTTTCTATGCTTATTCTTGTCCAATTAGGGTTTTTAACCAATCTTGTGCATCCAATAAGTTCATTTGTGTCATTGGATGATCAATTAGGTCATTTTCGTCCTCCCTAGGTATATTCTTGTCCAACTAGGGTTTTTAACCAATCTTGTGCTTTCAATAGGTGCGTTTGTGTCATTGGATGATCAATTAGGTCATTTTCGTCCTCCCTAGGCTTATTCTTGTCCAATTAGGGTTTTTAACAAATCTTGTGCATCCAATAAGTTCATTTGTGTCATTGGATGATCAATTAGGTCATTTTCGTCCCCCCTAGGCTTATTCTTGTCCAATTAGGGTTTTTAACCAATCTTGTGCATCCAATTGGTGTGTTTGTGTCATTGGATGATCAATTAGTTCATTTTCGTCCTCCCTAGGCTTATTCTTGTCCAATTAGGGTTTTTAACCAATCTTGTGCATCCAATAGGTGTGTTTGTGTCATTGGATGATCAATTAGGTCATTTTCGTCCTCCCTAGGTTTATTCTTGTCCAATTAGGGTTTTTAACAAATCTTGTGCATCCAATAAGTTCATTTGTGTCATTGGAAGATCAATTAGGTCATTTTCGTCCTCCCTAGGCATATTCTTCTACAACTAGGGTTTTTAACCAATCTTGTGCATCCAATAAGTTCATTTGTGTCATTGGATGATCAATTAGGTCATTTTTGTCCTCCCTAGGATTATTCTTGTCCAATTAGGGTTTTTAACCAATCTTGTGCATCCAATAGGTGTGTTTGTGTCATTGGATGATCAATTAGGTCATTTTCGTCCTCCCTAGGCTTATTCTTGTCCAATTAGGGTTTTTAACCAATCTTGTGCATCCAATAGGTGTGTTTGTGTCATTGGATGATCAATTAGGTCATTTTCGTCCTCCCTAGGCTTATTCTTGTCCAATTAGGGTTTTTAACCAATCTTGTGCATCCAATAGGTGTGTTTGTGTCATTGGATAATATATTAGGTCATTTTCTTCCTCCCTAGGCTTATTCTTGTCCAATTAGGGTTTTTAACCAATCTTGTGCATCCAATAGGTGTGTTTGTGTCATTGGATGATCAATTAGGTCATTTTCGTCCTCCCTAGGCATATTCTTGACCAATTAGGGTTTTTAACCAATCTTGTGCATCCAATAGGTGTGTTTGTGTCATTGGATGATCAATTAGATCATTTTCGTCCTCCCTAGGCTTATTCTTGTCCAATTAGGGTTTTTAACCAATCTTGTGCATCTAATAGGTGTGTTTGTGTCATTGGATGATCAATTAGTTTATTTTCGTCCTCCCTAGGCTTATTCTTGTCCAATTAGGGTTTTTAACCAATCTTGTGCATCCGATAAGTTTGATTGTGTCATTGAATTAATATTTTGGTCATTTTCGTCCTCCCTAGGCATATTCTTGTCCAATTAGGGTTTTTAACAAATCTTGCGCATCCAATAGGTTTGTTTGTGTCATTGGATGATCAATACGGTCATTTTCGTCCTCCCTAGGCATATTCTTGTCCAATTAGGGTTTTTAACCAATCTTGTGCATCCAATAGGTGTGTTTGTGTCATTGGATGATCAATTAGGTCATTTACGTCCTCCTTAGGCTTATTCTAGTCCAATTAGGGTTTTTAACCAATCTTGTGCATCCAATAACTTTGTTTGTGTCATTGAATTAATATTTAGGTCATTTTCGTCCTCCCTAGGCATATTCTTGTCCAATTAGGATTTTTAACCAATCTTGTGCATCCAATAGGTGTGTTTGTGTCATTGGATGATCAATTAGGTCATTTTCGTCCTCCCTAGGCTTATTCTTGTCCAATTTAGGTTTTTAACCAATCTTGTGCATCCAATAGGTGTGTTTGTGTCATTGGATGATCAATTAGGTCATTTTCGTCCTCCCTAGGCATATTCTTGACCAATTAGGGTTTTTAACCAATCTTGGATGCACAAGATTGGTTAAAAACTCTAATTGGACAAGAATATGCCTAGGGAGGACGAAAATGACCTAATTGATCATCCAATGACACAAACACACCTATTGGATGCACAATAAGCCTAGGGAGGACGAAAATGACCTAATTGATCATCCAATGACACAAACACACCTATTGGATGCACAAGATTGGTTAAAAACCTTAATTGGACTAGAATATGCCTAGGGAGGACGAAAATGACCTAATTGATCATCCAATGACACAAACACACCTATTGGATGCACAAGATTGGTTAAAAACCCTAATTGGACAAGAATATGCCTAGAAAGGACGAAAATGACATAATTGATCATCCAATGACACAAATGAACTTATTGGATGCACAAGATTTGTTAAAAAACTTAATTGGACAAGAATAAGCCTAGGGAGGACGAAAATGACCTAATTGATCATCCAATGACACAAACACACCTATTGGATGCACAAGATTGGTTAAAAACCCTAATTGGACAAGAATATGCCTAGGGAGGACGAAAATGACCTAAATTGATCATCCAATGACACAAACACACCTATTGGATGCACAAGATTGGTTAAAAACCCTAATTGGACAAGAATATGCCTAGGGAGGACGAAAATGACCTAATTGATCATCCAATGACACAAACACACCTATTGGATGCACAAGATTGGTTAAAAACCCTAATTGGACAAGAATAAGCCTAGGGAAGACAAAAATGACCTAATTGATCATCCAATGACACTAATGAAGTTATTGGATTCACAAGATTGGTTAAAAACCCTAATTGGACAAGAATAAGCCTACGGAGGACGAAAATGACCTAAATGTTAATCCAATGACACAAATGAACTTGTTGGATGCACAAGATTGGTTAAAAACCCTAATTGGACAAGAATAAGACTAGGAAGGATGAAAATGACCTAATTGATCATCCATTGACAAAAACACACCTATTGGATGCACAAGATTGGTTAAAAACCCTAATTGGACAAGAATATGCCTAGGGAGGACGAAAATGACCTAATTGATCATCCAATGACACAAACACACCTATTGGATGCACAAGATTGCTTAAAAACCCTAATTGGACAAGAATAAGCCTAGGGAGGACGAAAATGACCTAATTGATCATCCAATGACACAAACACACCTATTGGATATACAAGATTGGTTAAAAACCCAAATTGGACAAGAATAAGCCTAGGGAGGACGAAAATGACCTAATTGATCATCCAATGACACAAACACACCTATTGGATGCACAAGATTGGTTAAAAACCCTAATTGGACAAGAATAAGCCTAGGGAGGACGAAAATGACCTAAATGTTAATCCAATGACACAACTCAACTTATTTGATGCACAAGATTGGTTAAAAACCCTAATTGGACAAGAATAAGCATGGGGAGGACGAAAATGACCTAATTGATCATCCAATGACACAAACACACCTATTGGATGCACAAGATTGGTTAAAAACCCTAATTGGACAAGAATATGCTTAGGGAGGACGAAAATGACCTAAATATTAATTTAATGACACAAACAAACTTATCGGATGCACAAGATTGGTTAAAACCCCTAATTGGACAAGAATAAGCCTATGGAGGACGAAAATGACCTAATTGATCATCCAAAGATACAAACACACCTATTGGATGCACAAGATTGGTTAAAAACCCTAATTGGAAAAGAATAAGCCTAGGGAGGACGTAAATGACCTAATTGATCATCCAATGACACAAACACACCTATTGGATGCACAAGATTGGTTAAAAACCCTAATTGGACAAGAATATGCCTAGGGAGGACGAAAATGACCTAATTGATCATCCAATGACACAAACACACCTATTGGATGCACAAGATTGGTTAAAAACCCTAATTGGACAAGAATAAGCCTAGGGAGGACGAAAATGACCTAATTGATCATCTATTGCCACAAACACACCTATTGGATGCACAAGATTGGTTTAACACCTATTGGATGCACAAGATTGGTTAAAAACCCTAATTGGACAAGAATAAGCCTAGGGAGGACGAAAATAACCTATTTGATCATCCAATGACACAAACACACCTGTTGGATGCACAAGATTGGTTAAAAACCCTAATTGGACAAGAATATGCCTAGGGAGGACGAAAATGACCTAAATGTTAATCCAATGACACAAATGAACTTATTGGATGCATAAGATTGGTTAAAAACCCTAATTGGACAAGAATAAGCCTAGGGAGGACGAAAATGACCTAAATGTTAATCGAATGACACAACTCAACTTATTGGATGCACAAGATTGGTTAAAAACCCTAATTGGACAAGAATAAGCCTAGGGAGGACGAAAATGACCTAATTGATCATCCAATGACACAAACACACCTATTGGATGCACAAGATTGGTTAAAAACCCTAATTGGACAAGAATATGCCTAGAGAGGACGAAAATGACCTAATTGATCATCCAATGACACAAACACACCTATTGGATGCACAAGATCGGTTAAAAACCCTAATTCGACAAGAATAAGCCTAGGGAGGACGAAAATGACCTAATTGATCATCCAATGACACAAACACACCTATTGGATGCACAAGATTGGTTAAAAACCCTAATTGGACAAGAATATGCCTAGAGAGGACGAAAATTACCTAATTGATCATCCAATGACACAAACACACCTATTGGATGCACAAGATTGGTTAAAAACCCTAATTGGACAAGAATAAGCCTAGGGAGGACGAAAATGACCTAATTGATCATCCAATGACACAAACACACCTATTGGATGCACAAGATTGGTTAAAAACCCTAATTGGACAAGAATAAGCCTAGGGAGAACGAAAATGACCTAATTGATCATCCAATGACACATACACACCTATTGGATGCACATGATTGGTTTAAAACCTTAGTTGGACAAGAATATGCCTAGGGAGGACGAAAATTACCTAATTGATCATCCAATGACACAAACACACCTATTGGATGCACAAGATTGGTTAAAAACCCTAATTGGACAAGAATATGCCTAGGGAGGACGAATATGACCTAAATGTTAATCCAATAACACAAATGAACTTATTGGATGCACAAGATTAGTTACAAACCCTAATTGGACAAGAATAAGCCTAGGGAGGACGAAAATGACCTAATTGATCATCCAATGACACAAACACACCTATTGGATGCACAAGATTGGTTAAAAACCCTAATTGGACAAGAATATGCCAAGGGTGGACGAAAATGACCTAAATGTTGTGCATCCAATGACACAAACAAACATATTGGATGCACAAGATTGGTTAAAAACCCTAATTGGACAAGAATAAGCCTAGGGAGGACGAAAATGACCTAATTGATCATCCAATGACACAAACACACCTATTGGATGCACAAGATTGGTTAAAAACCCTAATTGGACAAGAATAAGCCTAGGGAGGACGAAAATGACCTAATTGATCATCCATTGCCACAAACACACCTATGGGATGCACAAGATTGGTTAAAAACCCTAATTGGACAAGAATATGCCTTGGGAGGACGAAAATGACCTAATTGGTCATCCAATGACACAAACACACCTATTGGATGCAAAAGATTGGTTAAAAACCCTAATTGGACAAGAATAAGCCTAGGGAGGACGAAAATGACCTAATTGATCATCCAATGACACAAACACACCTATTGGATGCACAAGATTGGTTAAAAACCCTAATTGGACAAGAATAAGCCTAGGGAGGACGAAAATGACCTAATTGATCATCCAATGACACAAACACACCTATTGGATGCACAAGATTGGTTAAAAACCCTAATTGGGCAAGAATAAGCCTAGGGAGGACGAAAATGACCTAATTGATCATCCAATGACACAAACACACTTATTGGATGCACAAGATTGGTAAAAAACCCTAATTGGACAAGAATAAGCCTAGGGAGGACGAAAATGACCTAATTGATCATCCAATGACACAAACACACCTATTGGATGCACAAGATTGGTTAAAAACCCTAATTGGACAAGAGTATGCCTAGGGAGGATGAAAATGACCTAAATATTAATTCAATGACACAAACAAACTTATCGGATGCACAAGATTGGTTAAAAACCTTAATTGGACAAGAATAAGCCTAGGGACGACGAAAATGACCTAATTGATCATCCAATGACACAAACACACCTATTAGATGCACAAGATTGGTTAAAAACCCTAATTGGACAAGAATAAGCCTAGGGAGGACGAAAATGACCTAATTGATCATCCAATGACACAAACACACCTATTGGATGCACAAGATTGGTTAAAAACCCTAATTGGACAAGAATATGCCTAGGGAGGACGTAAATGACCTATTTGATCATCCAATGACACAACCACACCTATTGGATGCAGAAGATTGGTTAAAAACCCTAATTGGACAAGAATATGCCTACGGAGGACGAAAATGACCTAAATATTAATTCAATGACACAAACAAACTTATCGGATGCACAAGATTGGTTAAAAACCCTAATTGGACAAGAATAAGCCTAGGGAGGACGAAAATGACCTAATTGATCATCCAATGACACAAACACACCTATTGGATGCACAAGATTGGTTAAAAACCCTAATTGGACAAGAATAAGCCTAGGGAGGACGAAAATGACCTAATTAGTCATCCAATGACACAAACACACCTATTGGATGCACAAGATTGGTTAAAAACCCTAATTGGACAAGAATATGCCTATGGAGGACGAAAATGACCTAATTGATCATCCAATGACACAAACACACCTTTTGGATGCACAAGATCGGTTAAAAACCCTAATTGGACAAGAATATGCCTAGGGAGGACGAAAATGACCTAATTGATCA
>JBBPBR010001754.1:0-17479 GCA_037974775.1 Cicer pinnatifidum
TAGGGTTTTTAACCAATCTTGTGCATCCAATAGGTGTGTTTGTGTCATTGGATGATCAATTAGGTCATTTTCGTCCTCCCTAGGCTTATTCTTGTCCAATTAGGGTTTTTAACCAATCTTGTGCATCCAATAGGTGTGTTTGTGTCATTGGATGATCAAATAGTTCATTTTCGTCCTCCCTAGGCTTATTCTTGTCCAATTAGGGTTTTTAACCAATCTATTGCATCCAATAGGTGTGTTTGTGTCATTGGATGATCAATTAGGTCATTTTCGTCCTCCCTAGGCATATTCTTGTCCAACTAGGGTTTTAAACCAATCTTGTGCATCTAATAGGTGTGTTTCTGTCATTGGATGATCAATTAGGTCATTTTCGTCCTCCTTAGGCTTATTCTTGTCCATTTAGGGTTTTTAACAAATCTTGTGCATCCAATAAGATCATTTCTGCCATTGGATGATCAATTAGGTTATTTTCGTCCTCCTTTGGCATATTCTTGTCCAACTAGGGTTTTTAACCAATCTTGTGCATCCAATAGGTGTGTTTGTGTCATTGG
Organism: Cicer pinnatifidum; assembly: GCA_037974775.1. Classification (NCBI taxonomy): domain Eukaryota; kingdom Viridiplantae; phylum Streptophyta; class Magnoliopsida; order Fabales; family Fabaceae; genus Cicer; species Cicer pinnatifidum. Next base: position 552 of record JBBPBR010001754.1, read on the forward strand.
ATGATCAATTAGGTCATTTTCGTCCTCCCTAGGCTTATTCTTGTCCAATTAGGGTTTTTAACCAATCTTGTGCATCCAATAGGTGTGTTTGTGTCATTGGATGATCAACTAGGTCATTTTCGTCCTCCCTAGGCATATTCTTGTCCAACTAGGGTTTTAAACCAATCTTGTGCATCTAATAGGTGTGTTTGTGTCATTGGATGATCAATTAGGTCATTTTCGTCCTCCTTAGGCTTATTCTTGTCCATTTAGGGTTTTTAACAAATCTTGTGCATCCAATAAGATCATTTCTGTCATTGGATGATCAATTAGGTTATTTTCGTCCTCCTTTGGCATATTCTTGTCCAACTAGGGTTTTTAACCAATCTTGTGCATCCAATAGGTGTGTTTGTGTCATTGGATGATCAATTAGGTCATTTTCGTCCTCCCTAGGCTTATTCTTGTCCAATTAGGGTTTTTAACCAATCTTGTGCATCCAATAGGTGTGTTTGTGTCATTGGATGATCAACTAGGTCATTTTCGTCCTCCCTAGGCATATTCTTGTCCAATTAGGGTTTTTAACCAATCTTGTGCATCCAATAGGTGTGTTTGTGTCATTGGATGATCAATTAAGTTATTTTCGTCCTTCCTAGGCTTATTCTTGTCCAATTAGGGTTTTTAACAAATCTTGTGCATCCAATAAGTTCATTTGTGTCATTGGATGATCAATTAGGTTATTTTCGTCCTCCCTAGGCATATTCTTGTCCTACTTGGGTTTTTAACCAATCTTGTGCATCCAATAGGTGTGTTTGTGTCATTGGATGATCAATTAGGTCATTTTCGTCATCCCTAGGCAGATTCTTGTCCAATTAGGGTTTTTAACCAATCTTGTGCATCCAATAACTTTGTTTGTGTCATTGAATTAATATTTAGCTCATTTTCGTCCTCCCTAGGCATATTCTTGTCCAATTAGGGTTTTTAACAAATCTTGTGCATCCAATAGAGGTGTTTGTGTCATTGGATGATCAATTAGGTCATTTTCGTCCTCCCTAGGCAGATTCTTGTCCAATTAGGGTTTTTAACCAATCTTGTGCATCCAATAACTTTGTTTGTGTCATTGAATTAATATTTAGGTCATTTTCGTCCTACCTAGGCATATTCTTGTCCAATTAGGGTTTTTAACCAATCTTGTGCATCCAATAGGTGTGTTTGTGTCATTGGATGATCAATTAAGTTATTTTCGTCCTTCCTAGGCTTATTCTTGTCCAATTAGGGTTTTTAACAAATCTTGTGCATCCAATAAGTTCATTTGTGTCATTGGATGATCAATTAGGTTATTTTCGTCCTCCCTAGGCATATTCTTGTCCAACTTGGGTTTTTAACCAATCTTGTCCATCCAATAGGTGTGTTTGTGTCATTGGATAATCAATTAGGTCACTTTGATCCTCCCTAGGCTTATTCTTGTCCAATTAGGGTTTTTAACCAATCTAGTGCATCCAATAAGTTCATTTGTGTCATTGGATTAACATTTAGGTCATTTTCGTCCTCCCTAGGCATATTCTTGTCCAATTAGGGTTTTTAACCAATCTTGTGCATCCAATAGGTGTGTTTGTGTCATTGGATGATCAATTAGGTCAATTTCGTCCTCCCTAGGCATATTGTTGTCCAACTAGGGTTTCTAACCAATCTTGTGCATCTAATAGGTGTGTTTGTGTCATTGGATGATCAATTAGGTCATTTTCGTCCTCCCTAGGCTTATTCTTGTCCAATTAGGGTTTTTAACCAATCTTGTGCATCCAATAGGTGTGTTTGTGTCATTGGATGATCAACTAGGTCATTTTCGTCCTCCCTAGGCTTATTCTTGTCCAATTAGGGTTTTTAACCAATCTTGTGCATCCAATAAGTTTGTTTGTGTCATTGAATTAATATTTAGGTCATTTTCGTCCTTCCTAGTCTTATTCTCGTCCAATTAGGGTTTTTAACCAATCTTGTGCATCCAATAGGTGTGTTTGTGTCATTGGATGATCAATTAGGTCATTTTCGTCCTCCCTAGGCTTATTCTTGTCCAATTAGGATTTTTAACCAATCTTGTGCATCCAATAAGTTTGTTTGTGTCATTGAATAAATATTTAGGTCATATTCGTCCTCCCTAGGCATATTCTTGTCCAATTAGGGTTTTTAACCAATCTTGGGCATCCAATAGGTGTGTTTGTGTCATTGGATGATCAATTAGGTCATTTTCGTCCTCCCTAGGCTTATTCTTGTCCAATTAGGGTTTTTAACCAATCTTGTGCATCCAATAGGTGTGTTTGTGTCATTGGATGATCAATTAGGTCATTTTCGTCCTCCCTAGGCTTATTCTTGTCCAATTAGGGTTTTTAACCAATCTTGTGCATCCAATAGGTGTGTTTGTGTCATTGGATGATCAATTAGGTCATTTTCGTCCTTTCTATGCTTATTTTTGTCCAATTAGGGTTTTTAAGCAATCTTGTGCATCCAATAAGTTCATTTGTGTCATTGGATGATCAATTAGGTCATTTTCGTCCTCCCTAGGCATATTCTTGTCCAACTAGGGTTTCTAACCAATCTTGTGCTTCCAATAGATGTGTTTGTGTCATTGGATGATCAATTAGGTCATTTTCGTCCTCCCTAGGCTTATTCTTGTCCAATTAGGGTTTTTAACCAATCTTGTGCATCCAATAGGTGTGTTTGTGTCATTGGATGATCAATTAGGTCATTTTCGTCCTCCCTAGGCTTATTCTTGTCCAATTAGGGTTTTTAACCAATCTTGTGCATCCAATAGGTGTGTTTGTGTCATTGGATGATCAATTAGGTCATTTTCGTCCTCCCTAGGCTTATTCTTGTCCAATTAGGGTTTTTAACCAATCTTGTGCATCCAATAAGTTCATTTGTGTCATTGGATGATCAATTAGGTCATTTTCATCCTCCCTAGGCTTATTCTTGTCCAATTACGGTTTTTAACCAATCTTGTGCATCCAATAGGTGTGTTTGTGTCATTGGATGATCAATTAGGTCATTTTCGTCCTCCCTAGGCTTATTCTTGTCCAATTAGGGTTTTTAACCAATCTTGTGCATCCAATAGGTGTGTTTGTGTCATTGGATGATCAATTTAGGTCATTTTAGTTCTCCCTAGGCAAATTCTTGTCCAATTAGGGTTTTTAACCATTCTTGTGCATCCAATAGGTGTGTTTGTGTCATTGGATGATCAATTAGGTCATTTTCGTCCTCCCTAGGCTTATTCTTGTCCAATTAGGGTTTTTAACCAATCTTGTGCATCCAATAGGTGTGTTTGTGTCATTGGATGATCAATTAGGTCATTTTCGTCCTCCCTAGGCTTATTCTTGTCCAATTAGGGTTTTTAACCAATCTTGTGCATCCAATAGGTGTGTTTGTGTCATTGGATGATCAATTAGGTCATTTATCGTCCTCCCTAGGCTTATTCTTGTCCAATTAGGGTTTTTAACCAATCTTGTGCATCCAATAGGTTGAGTTGTGTCATTGGATTAACATTTAGGTCATTTTCGTCCTCCCTAGGCATATTCTTGTCCAATTAGGGTTTTTAACCAATCTTGTGCATCCAATAGGTGTGTTTGTGTCATTGGATGATCAATTAGGTCATTTTCGTCCTCCCTAGGCTTATTCTTGTCCAATTAGGGTTTTTAACCAATCTTGTGCATCCAATAGGTGTGTTTGTGTCATTGGATGATCAATTAGGTCATTTTCGTCCTCCCTAGGCTTATTCTTGTCCAATTAGGGTTTTTAACCATTCTTGTGCATCCAATAGGTGTGTTTGTGTCATTGGATGATCAATTAGGTCATTGTTGTCCTCCCTAGGCTTATTCTTGTCCAATTAGGGTTTTTAACCAATCTTGTGCATCCAATAGGTGTGTTTGTGTCATTGGATGATCAATTAGGTCATTTTCGTCCTCCCTAGGCTTATTCTTGTCCAATTAGGGTTTTTAACCAATCTTGTGCATCCAATAGGTGTGTTTGTGTCATTGGATGATCAATTAGGTTATTTTCGTCCTTCCTAGGCATATTCTTGTATAATTAGGGTTTTTAACCAGTCTTGTGCATCCAATAGGTGTGTTTGTGTCATTGAATGATCAATTAGGTCATTTTCGTTCTTCGAAGGCTTATTCTTGTCCAATTAGGGTTTTAAACCAATCTTGTGCATCCAATATGTTTATTTGTGTCATTGGATTAACATTTAGGTCATTTTCGTCCTCCCTAGGCATATTCTTGTCCAATTAGGGTTTTTAACCAATCTTGTGCATCCAATAGGTGTGTTTGTGTCATTGGATGATCAATTAGGTCATTTTCGTCCTCCCTAGGCTTATTCTTGTCCAATTAGGGTTTTTAACCAATCTTGTGCATCCAATAAGTTTGTTTATGTCATTAAATTAATATTTTGGTCATTTTCGTCCTCCCTAGGCATATTCTTGTCCAATTAGGGTTTTTAACCAATCTTGTGCATCCAATAGGTGTGTTTGTGTCATTGGATGATCAATTAGGTCATTTTCGTCCTCCCTAGGCTTATTCTTGTCCAATTAGGGTTTTTAACCAATCTTGTGCATCCAATAGGTGTGTTTGTGTCATTGGATGATTAATTAGGTCATTTTCTTCCTCCCTAGGCTTATTCTTGTCCAATTAGGGTTTTTAACCAATCTTGTGCATCCAATAGGTGTGTTTGTGTCATTGGATGATCAATTAGGTCATTTTCGTCCTCCCTAGACTTATTCTTGTCCAATTAGGGTTTTTAACCAATCTTGTGCATCCAATAAGTGTGTTTGTGTCATTGGATGATCAATTAGGTCATTTTCGTCCTCCCTAGGCATATTCTTGTCCAATTAGGGTTTTTAATCAATCTTGTTCATCCAATAGGTGTGTTTGTGTCATTGGATGATCAATTAGGTCATTTTCGTCCTTCCTAGGCTTATTCTTGTCCAATAAGGGTTTTTAACCAATCTTGTGCATCCAATAAGTTCATTTGTGTCATTGGATTAACATTTAGGTCATTTTCGTCCTCCCTAGGCATATTCTTGTCCAATTAGGGTTTTTAACCAATCTTGTGCATCCAATAGGTGTGTTTGTGTCATTGGATGATCAATTAGGTCATTTTCGTCCTCCCTAGGCTTATTCTTGTCCAATTAGGGTTTTTAACCAATCTTGTGCATCCAATAGGTGTGTTTGTGTCATTGGATGATCAATTAGGTCATTTTCGTCCTCCCTAGGCTTATTCTTGTCCAATTAGGGTTTTTAACCAATCTTGTGCTTCCAATAAGTTGAGTAGTGTCATTGGATTAACATTTAGGTCATTTTTGTCCTCCCTTGGTTTATTCTTGTCCAATTAGGGTTTTTAACCAATCTTGTGCATCCAATAAGTTTGTTTGTGTCATTGGATTATCAATTAGGTCATTTTCGTCCTCCCTAGGCTTATTTTTGTCCAATTAGGGTTTTTAACCAATCTTGTGCATCCAATAAGTTTGTTTGTGTCATTGAATTAATATTTAGGTCATTTTCGTCCTCCCTAGGCATATTCTTGTCCAATTAGGGTTTTTAACCAATCTTGTGCATCCAATAGGTGTGTTTGTGTCATTGGATGATCAATTAGGTCATTTTCGTCCTCCCTAGGCTTATTCTTGTCCAATTATGGTTTTTAACCAATCTTGTGCATCCACAAGGTGTGTTTGTGTCATTGGATGATCAATTAGATCATTTTCGTCCTCCCTAGGTATATTCTTGTCCAATTAGGGTTTTTAACCAATCTTGTGCATCCAATAGGTGTGGTTGTGTCATTGGATGATGAATTAGGTCATTTTCGTCCTCCCTAGGCTTATTCTTGTCCAATTAGGGTTTTTAACCAATCTTGTGCATCCAATAGGTGTGTTTGTGTCATTGGATGATCAATTAGGTCATTTTTGTCCTCCCTAGGCTTATTCTTGTCCAATTAGGATTTTTAACCAATCTTGAGCATCCAATAAGTTTGTTTGTTTCATTGAATTAATATTTAGGTCATTTTCGTCCTCCCTAGGCATATTCTTGTCCAATTAGGGTTTTTAACCAATCTTGTGCATCCAATAAGTTTGTTTGTGTCATTGAATGATCAATTAGGTCATTTACGTCCTCCCTAGGAATATTCTGGCATATTGTTCTCCAATTAGGGTTTTTAACCAATCTTGTGCATCCAATAGGTGTGTTTGTGTCATTGGATGATCAATTAGGTCATTTTCGTCCTCCCTAGGCTTATTCTTGTCCAATTAGGGTTTTTAACCAATCTTGTGCATCCAATAGGTGTGTTTGTGTCATTGGATGATCAATTAGGTCATTTTCGTCCTCCGAAGGCATATTCTTGTCTAATTAGGGTTTTTAACGAATCTTGTGCATCCAATAGGTGTGTTTGTGTCATTGGATGATCAATTAGGTCATTTTCGTCCTCGCTAGGCTTATTCTTGTCCAATTAGGGTTTTTAACCAATCTTGTGCATCCAATAAGTTGAGTTGTGTCATTGGATTAACATTTAGGTCATTTTCGTCCTCCCTAGGCTTATTCTTGTCCAATTAGGGTTTTTAACCAATCTTGTTTATCCAATAAGTTCATTAGTGTCATTGTATTAACATTTAGGTCATTTTCGTCCTCCCTAGGCATATTCTTGTCCAATTAGGGTTTTTAACCAATCTTGTGCATCCAATAGGTGTGTTTGTGTCATTGGATGATCAATTAGGTCATTTTCGTCCTCCCTAGGCTTATTCTTGTCCAATTAGGGTTTTTAACCAATCTTGTGCATCCAATAGGTGTGTTTGTGTCATTGGATGACCAATTAAGTCATTTTCGTCCTCCCTAGGCATATTCTTGTCCAATTAGGGTTTTTAACCAATCTTGTGCATCCAATAGGTGTGTTTGTGTCATTGGATGATCAATTAGGTCATTTTCGTCCTCCCTAGGCTTATTCTTGTCCAATTAGGGTTTTTAACAAATCTTGTGCATCCAATAAGTTCATTTGTGTCATTTGATGATCAATTAGGTCATTTTCGTCCTTTTTATGCTTATTCTTGTCCAATTAGGGTTTTTAACCAATCTTGTGCATCCAATAAGTTCATTTGTGTCATTGGATGATCAATTAGGTCATTTTCGTCCTCCCTAGGCATATTCTTGTCCAACTAGGGTTTTTAACCGATCTTGTGCATCCAATAGGTGTGTTTGTGTCATTGGATGATCTATTAGGTCATTTTCGTCCTCCCTAGGCTTATTCTTGTCCAATTAGGGTTTTTAACCAATCTTGTGCATCCAATAGGTGTGTTTGTGTCATTGGATGATCAATTAGGTCATTTTCGTCCTCCCTAGGCTTATTCTTGTCCAATTAGGGTTTTTAACAAATCTTGTGCATCCAATAAGTTCATTTGTGTCATTGGATGATCAATTAGGTCATTTTCGTCCTCCCTAGGCATATTCTTGTACAACTAGGGTTTTTAACCAAATTTGTGCATCCAATAAGTTCCTTTGTGTCATTGGATGATCAATTAGGTCATTTTCGTCCTCCCTAGGCATATTCTTGTCCAACTAGGGTTTTTAACCAATCTTGTGCATCCAATAGGTGTGTTTGTGTCATTGGATGATCAATTAGGTCATTTTCGTCCTCCCTAGGCTTATTCTTGTCCAATTAGGGTTTTTAACCAATCTTGTGCATCCAATAGGTGTGTTTGTGTCATTGGATGATCAATTAGGTCATTTTCGTCCTCCCAAGGTTATTCTTGTCCAATTAGGGTTTTTAACCAATCTTGTGCATCCAATAGGTGTGTTTGTGTCATTGGATGATCAATTAGGTCATTTTCGTCCTCCCTAGGCTTATTCTTGTCCAATTAGGGTTTTTAACCGATCATGTGCATCCAATAGGTGTGTTTGTGTTATTGGATGATCAATTAGGTCATTTTCGTCCTCCCTAGGCTTATTCTTGTCCAATTAGGGTTTTTAACTAATCTTGTACATCCAATAAGTTCATTTGTGTCATTCGAAGATCAATTAGGTCATTTTCGTCCTCCCTAGGCATATTCTTGTCCAATTAGGGTTTTTAACCAATCTTGTGCATCCAATAGGTGTGTTTGTGTCATTGGATGATCAATTAGGTCATTTTCGTCCTCCCTAGGCTTATTCTTGTCCAATTAGGGTTTTTAAGCGATCTTGTGCATCCAATAGGTGTGTTTGTGTCATTGGATGATCAATTAGGTCATTTTCGTCCTCCCTAGGCATATTCTTGTCCAATACGGGTTTTAACCAATCTTGTGCATCCAATAGGTGTGTTTGTGTCATTGGATGATCAATTAGGTCATTTTCGTCCTCCCTAGGCATATTCTTGTCCAATTAGGGTTTTTAACCAATCTTGTGCATCCAATAGGTGTGTTTGTGTCATTGGATGATCAATTAGGTCATTTTCGTCCTCCCTAGGCTTATTCTTGTCCAATTATGGTTTTTAACCAATCTTGTACATCTAATAAGTTCAATTGTGTCATTGGATTAACATTTAGGTCATTTTCGTCCTCCCTAGGCATATTCTTGTCCAATTAGGGTTTTTAACCAATCTTGTGCATCCAATAGGTGTGTTTGTGTCATTGGATGATCAATTAGGTCATTTTCGTCCTCCCTAGGCTTATTCTTGTCCAATTAGGGTTTTTAACCAATCTTGTGCATCCAATAAGTTCATTTGTGTCATTGGATTTACATTGAGGTCATTTTCGTCCTCCCTAGGCATATTCTTGTCCAATTAGGGTTTTTAACCAATCTTGTGCATCCAATAGGTGTGTTTGTGTCATTGGATGATCAATTAGGTCATTTTCGTCCTCCCTAGGCTTATTCTTGTCCAATTAAGTTTTTTAACAAATCTTGTGCATCCAATAAGTTCATTTGTGTCATTGGATGATCAATTACGTCATTTTCGTCCTCCCTAGGCATATTCTTGTCCAATTAGGGTGTTTAACCAATCTTGTGCATCCAATAGGTGTGTTTGTGTCATTGGATGATCAATTAGGTCATTTTCGTCCTCCCTAGGCATATTCTTGTCCAATTAGGGTTTTTAACCAATCTTGTGCATCCAATAGGTGTGTTTGTGTCATTGGATGATCAATTAGGTCATTTTCGTCCTCCCTAGGCTTATTCTTTTCCAATTACGGTTTTTAACCAATCTTGTGCATCTAATAACTTTGTTTGTGTCATTGAATTAATATTTAGGTCATTTTCGTCCTCCCTAGGCATATTCTTGTCCAATTAGGGTTTTTAACCACTCTTGTGCATCCAATAGGTGTGTTTGGGTCATTGGATGATCAATTAGGTCATTTTCGTCCTCCCTAGGCTTATTCTTGTCCAATTAGGGTTTTTAACCAATCTTGTGCATCCAATAGGCGTGTTTGTGTCATTGGATGATCAATTAGGTCATTTTCGTCCTCCCTAGGCATATTCTTGTCCAATTAGGGTTTTTAACCAATCTTGTGCATCCAATAGGTGTGTTTGTGTCATTGGATGATCAATTAGGTCATTTTCGTCCTCCCTAGGCTTATTCTTGTCCAATTAGGGTTTTTAACCAATCTTGTGCATCCAATAGGTGTGTTTGTGTCATTGGATGATCAATTAGGTCATCTTCGTCCTCCCTAGGCTTATCCTTGCCCAATTAGGGTTTTTAACCAATCTTGTGCATCCAATAAGTTGAGTTGTGTCATTGGATTAACATTTAGGTAATTTTCGTCCTCCCTAGGCTTATTCTTGTCCAATTAGGGTTTTTAACCAATCTTGTGCATCCAATAAGTTCATTTGTGTCATTGGATTAACATTTAGGTCATTTTCGTCCTCCCTAGGCATATTCTTGTCCAATTAGGGTTTTTAACCAATCTTGTGCATCCAATAGTGTTTGTGTCATTGGATAATCAATTAGGTCACTTTGATCCTCCCTAGGTTTATTCTTGTCCAATTAGGGTTTTTAACCAATCTTGTGCATCCAATAGGTGTGTTTGTGTCATTGGATGATCAATTAGGTCATTTTCGTCCTCCTTAGGCTTATTCTTGTCCAATTAGGGTATTTAACCAATCTTGTGCATCCAATAAGTTCATTAGTTTCATTGGATGATCAATTAGGTCATTTTCGTCCTCCCTAGGCATGTTCTTGTCCAACTAGGGTTTTTAACCAATCTTGTGCATCCAATAGGTGTGTTTGTGTCATTGGATGATCAGATAGGTCATTTTCATCCTCCCTAGGCTTATTCTTGTCCAATTAGGGTTTTTAACCAATCTAGTGCATCCAATAAGTTGAGTTGTGTCATTGGATTAACATTTAGGTCATTTTCGTTCTCCCTAGACTTATTCTTGTCCAATTAGGGTTTTTAACCCATCTTGTGCATCCAATAAGTTCATTTGTGTCATTGGATTAACATTTAGGTCATATCCGTCCTCCCTAGGCATATTCTTGTCCAATTAGTGTTTTTAACCAATCATGTGCCTCCAATAGGTGTGTTTGTGTCATTGGATGATCAATTAGGTCATTTTCGTCCTCCATAGGCTTATTCTTGTCCAATTAGGGTTTTTAACCAATCTTGTGCATCCAATAGGTGTGTTTGTGTCATTGGATGATCAATTAGGTCATTTTCGTCCTCCCTAGGCTTATTCTTGTCCAATTAGGGTTTTTAACAAATCTTGTGCATCCAATAAGTTCATTTGTGTCATTGGATGATCAATTTAGGTCATTTTCGTCCTCCCTAGGCATATTCTTGTCCAATTAGGGTTTTTAACCAATCTTGTGCATCCAATAGGTGTGTTTGTGTCATTGGATGATCAATTAAGTCATTTTCGTCCTCCCTAGGCTTATTCTTGTCCAATTAGGGTTTTTAACCAATCTTGTGCATCCAATAGGTGTGTTTGTGTCATTGGATGATCAATTAGGTCATTTTCGTCCTCCCTAGGCATATTCTTGTCCAACTAGGGTTTTAAACCAATCTTGTGCATCTAATAGGTGTGTTTGTGTCATTGGATGATCAATTAGGTCATTTTCGTTCTCCCTAGGCTTATTCTTGTCCAATTAGGGTTTTTAACCAATCTTGTGCATCCAATAGGTGTGTTTGTGTCATCGGATGATCAATTAGGTCATTTTCGTCCTCCCTAGGCTTATTCTTGTCCAATTAGGGTTTTTAACAAATCTTGTGCATCCAATAGGTGTGTTTGTGTCATTGGATGATCAATTAGGTCATTTTCGTCCTCCCTAGGCTTATTCTTGTCCAATTAGGGTTTTTAACAAATCTTGGGCACCCAATAAGATCATTTGTGTCATTGGATGATCAATTAGGTCATTTTCGTCCTCCATAGGCTTATTCTTGTCCAATTAGGGTTTTTAACCAATCTTGTGCATCCAATAGGTGTGTTTGTGTCATTGGATGATCAATTAGGTCATTTTCATCCTCCCTAGGCTTATTCTTGTCCAATTAGGGTTTTTAACTAATCTTGTGCATCCAATAGGTGTGTTTGGGTCATTGGATGATCAATTAGGTCATTTTCGTCCTCCCTAGGCATATTCTTGTCCAATTAGGGTTTTTAACCAATCTTGTGCATCCAATAGGTGTGTTTGTGTCATTGGATGATCAATTAGGTCATTTTCGTCCTCCCTAGGCTTATTCTTGTCCAATTAGGGTTTTTAACCAATCTTGGGCATCCGATAAGTTTGTTTGTGTCATTGAATTAATATTTAGGTCATTTTCGTCCTCCCTAGGCATATTCTTGTCCAATTAGGGTTTTTAACCAATCTTGTGCATCAAATAGGTGTGTTTGTGTCATTGGATAATCAATTAGGTCATTTTCGTCCTCCCTAGGCTTATTCTTGTCCAATTAGGGTTTTTAACCAATCTTGTTCATCCAATATGTTTGTTTGTGTCATTGGATGATCAATTAGGTCATTTTCGTCCTCCCTAGGCATATTCTTGTCCAATTAGGGTTTTTAACCAATCTTGTGCATCCAATAGGTGTGTTTGTGTCATTGGATGATCAATTAGGTCATTTTCGTCCTCCCTAGGCTTATTCTTGTCCAATTAGGGTTTTTAACCAATCTTGTGCATCTAATAGGTGTGTTTTTGTCATTGGATGATCAATTAGGTCATTTTCGTCCTTCCTAGGCTTATTCTTGTCCAATTAGGGTTTTTAACCAATTTTGTGCATCCGATAAGTTTGTTTGTGTCATTGAATTAATATTTAGGTCATTTTCGTCTTCCCTAGGCATATTCTTGTCCAATTAGGGTTTTTAACCAATCTTGTGCATCCAATAGGTGTGTTTGTGTCATTGGATGATCAATTAGGTCATTTACGTCCTCCCTTGGCTTATTCTTGTCCAATTTGGGTTTTTAACCAATCTTGTGCATCCAATAACTTTGTTTGTGTCATTGAATTAATATTTAGGTCATTTTCGTCCTCCCTAGGCATATTCTTGTCCAATTAGGGTTTTTAACCAATCTTGTGCATCCAATAGGTGTGTTTGTGTCATTGGATGATCAATTAGGTCATTTTCGTCCTCCCTAGGCTTATTCTTGTCCAATTAGGGTTTTTAACCAATCTTGTGCATCCAATAGGTGTGTTTGTGTCATTGGATGATCAATTAGGTCATTTTCGTCCTTCCTAGGCTTATTCTTGTCCCATTAGGGTTTTTAACCAATCTTGTGCATCCAATAAGTTCATTTGTGTCATTGGATTAACATTTAGGTCATTTTCGTCCTCCCTAGGCATATTCTTGTCCAACTAGGGTTTTTAACCAATCTTGTGCATCCAATAGGTGTGTTTGTGTCATTGGATGATCAATTAGGTCATTTTCGTCCTCCCTAGGCTTATTCTTGTCCAATTAGGGTTTTTAACCAATCTTGTGCATCCAATAGGTGTGTTTGTGTCATTGGATGATCAATTAGGTCATTTTCGTCCTCCCTAGGCTTATTCTTGTCCAATTAGAGTTTTTATCCAATCTTGTGCATCCAACAAGTTTGTTTATGTCATTGAATTAATATTTAGGTCATTTTCGTCCTCCCTAGGCATATTCTTTTCCAATTAGGGTTTTTAACCAATCTTGTGCATCCAATAGGTGTGTTTGTGTCATTGGATGATCAATTAGGTCATTTTCGTCCTCCCTAGGCTTATTCTTGTCCAATTAGGGTTTTTAACCGATCTTGTGCATCTAATAGTTGTGTTTGTGTCATTGGATGATCAATTAGGTCATTTTCGTCCTCCCTAGGCATATTCTTGTCCAATTAGGGTTTTTAACCAATCTTGTGCATCCAATAGGTGTGTTTGTGTCATTGGATGATCAATTAGGTCATTTTCGTCCTCCCTAGGCTTATTCTTGTCCAATTAGGGTTTTTAACCAATCTTGTGCATCCAATACGTTCATTTGTGTCATTGGATTAACATTTTGGTCATTTTCGTCCTCCCTAGGCATATTCTTGCTCATTTAGAGTTTTAGACCAATCTTGTGCATCCAATAGGTGTGTTTGTGTCATTGGATGATCAATTAGGTAATTTTCGTCCTCCCAAAGCTTATTCTTGTCCAATTAGGGTTTTTAACTAATCTTGTGCATCCAATAAGTTCATTTGTGTCATTGGATGATCAATTAGGTCATTTTCGTCCTCCCTAGGCATATTCTTGTCCAATTAGGGTTTTTAACCAATCTTGTGCATCCAATAGGTGTGTTTGTGTCATTGGATGATCAATTAGGTCATTTTCGTCCTCCCTAGGCTTATTCTTGTCCAATTAGGTTTTTTAACAAATCTTGTGCATCCAATAGGTGTGTTTGTGTCATTGGATGATCAATTAGGTCATTTTCGTCCTCCCTAGGCTTATTCTTGTCCAATTAGGGTTTTTAACCAATCTTGTGCATCCAATAGGTGTGTTTGTGTCATTGGATGATCAATTAGGTCATTTTCGTCCTCCCTAGGCATATTCTTGTCCAAATTCGGGTTTTTAACCAATCTTGTGCATCCAATAGGTGTGTTTGGTTCATTGGATGATCAATTAGGTCATTTTCATCCTCCCTAGGCATATTCTTGTCCAATTAGGGTTTTTAACCAATCTTGTGCATCCAATAGGTGTGTTTGTGTCATTGGATGATCAATTAGGTCATTTTCGTCCTCCCTAGGCTTATTCTTGTCCAATTAGGGTTTTTAACCAATCTTGTGCATCCAATAGGTGTGTTTGTGTCATTGGATGATCAATTAGGTCATTTTCTTCCTCCCTAGGCTTATTCTTGTCCAATTAGGGTTTTTAACCAATCTTGTGCATCCAATAACTTTGTTTATGTCATTGGATGATCAATTAGGTCATTTTCGTCCTCCCTAGGCTTATTCTGGTCCAATTAGGGTTTTTAACCAATCTTGTGCATCCAAAAAGTTTCTTTATGTCATTGAATTAATATTTAGGTCATTTTCGTCCTCCCTTGGCATATTCTTGTCCAATTAGGGTTTTTAACCAATCTTGTGCATCCAATAGGTGTGTTTGTGTCATTGGATGATCAATTAGGTCATTTTCGTCCTCCCTAGGCTTATTCTTGTCCAATTAGGGTTTTTAACCAATCTTGTGCATCCAATAGGTGTGTTTGTGTCATTGGATGATCAATTAGGTCATTTTCGTCCTCCCTAGGCTTATTCTTGTCCAATTAGGGTTTTTAACCAATCTTGTGCATCCAATAGGTGTGTTTGTGTCATTGGATGATCAATTAGGTCATTTTCGTCCTTTCTATGCTTATTTTTGTCCAATTAGGGTTTTTAAGCAATCTTGTGCATCCAATAAGTTCATTTGTGTCATTGGATGATCAATTAGGTCATTTTCGTCCTCCCTAGGCATATTCTTGTCCAACTAGGGTTTCTAACCAATCTTGTGCTTCCAATAGATGTGTTTGTGTCATTGGATGATCAATTAGGTCATTTTCGTCCTCCCTAGGCTTATTCTTGTCCAATTAGGGTTTTTAACCAATCTTGTGCATCCAATAGGTGTGTTTGTGTCATTGGATGATCAATTAGGTCATTTTCGTCCTCCCTAGGCTTATTCTTGTCCAATTAGGGTTTTTAACCAATCTTGTGCATCCAATAGGTGTGTTTGTGTCATTGGATGATCAATTAGGTCATTTTCGTCCTCCCTAGGCTTATTCTTGTCCAATTAGGGTTTTTAACCAATCTTGTGCATCCAATAAGTTCATTTGTGTCATTGGATGATCAATTAGGTCATTTTCGTCCTTCCTAGGCATATTCTTGATCAACTAGGGTTTTAAACCAATCTTGTGCATCCAATAGGTGTGTTTGTGTCATTGGATGATCAATTAGGTCATTTTCGTCCTCCCTAGGCTTATTCTTGTCCAATTAGGGTTTTTAACCAATCTTGTGCATCCAATAGGTGTGTTTGTGTCATTGGATGATCAATTAGGTCATTTTCGTCCTCCCTAGGCTTATTCTTGTCCAATTAGGGTTTTTAACCAATCTTGTGCATCCAATAGGTGTGTTTGTGTCATTGGATGATCAATTAGGTCATTTTCGTCCTCCCTAGGCTTATTCTTGTCCAATTAGGGTTTTTAACCAATCTTGTGCATCCAATAGGTGTGTTTGTGTCATTGGATGATCAATTAGGTCATTTATCGTCCTCCCTAGGCTTATTCTTGTCCAATTAGGGTTTTTAACCAATCTTGTGCATCCAATAGGTTGAGTTGTGTCATTGGATTAACATTTAGGTCATTTTCGTCCTCCCTAGGCATATTCTTGTCCAATTAGGGTTTTTAACCAATCTTGTGCATCCAATAGGTGTGTTTGTGTCATTGGATGATCAATTAGGTCATTTTCGTCCTCCCTAGGCTTATTCTTGTCCAATTAGGGTTTTTAACCAATCTTGTGCATCCAATAGGTGTGTTTGTGTCATTGGATGATCAATTAGGTCATTTTCGTCCTCCCTAGGCTTATTCTTGTCCAATTAGGGTTTTTAACCATTCTTGTGCATCCAATAGGTGTGTTTGTGTCATTGGATGATCAATTAGGTCATTGTTGTCCTCCCTAGGCTTATTCTTGTCCAATTAGGGTTTTTAACCAATCTTGTGCATCCAATAGGTGTGTTTGTGTCATTGGATGATCAATTAGGTCATTTTCGTCCTCCCTAGGCTTATTCTTGTCCAATTAGGGTTTTTAACCAATCTTGTGCATCCAATAGGTGTGTTTGTGTCATTGGATTATCAATTAGGTCATTTTCGTCCTCCCTAGGCTAATTCTTGTCCAAATAGGGTTTTTAACCAATCTTGTGCATCCAATAGGTGTGTTTTGTGTCATTGGATGATCAATTAGGTCATTTTCGTCCTCCCTAGGCTTATTCTTGTCCAATTAGGGTTTTTAACCAATCTTGTGCATCCAATAGGTGTGTTTGTGTCATTGGATGATCAATTTAGGTCATTTTCGTCCTCCCTAGGCATATTCTTGTCCAATTAGGGTTTTTAACCAATCTTGTGCATCCAATAGGTGTGTTTGTGTCATTGGATGATCAATTAGGTCATTTTCGTCCTCCGTAGTCTTATTCTTGTCCAATTAAGTTTTTTAACAAATCTTGTGCATCCAATAAGTTCATTTGTGTCATTGGATGATCAATTATGTCATTTTCGTCCTCCCTAGGCATATTCTTGTCCAATTAGGGTTTTTAGCCAATCTTGTGCATCCAATAGGTGTGTTTGTGTCATTGGATGATCAATTAGGTCATTTTCGTCCTCCCTAGGAATATTCTTGTCCAATTAAGGTTTTTAACCAATCTTGTGCATCCAATAAGTTCATTTGTGTCATTGGATGATCAATTAGGTTATTTTCGTCCTCCCTAGGCATATTCTTGTCCAACTAGGGTTTTTAACCAATCTTGTGCATCCAATAGGTGTGTTTGTGTCATTCGATGATCAATTAGGTCA
>JBBPBR010001755.1:9468-32658 GCA_037974775.1 Cicer pinnatifidum
ATCTATTAGGTCATTTTCGTCCTCCCTAGGCTTATTCTTGTCCAATTAGGGTTTTTAACCAATCTTGTGCATCCAATAAGTTGAGTTGTGTCATTGGATTACCATTTAGGTCATTTTCGTCCTCCCTTTAAAAACCCTAATTGGACAAGAATAAGCCTAGGGAGGACGAAAATGACCTAAATGATAATCCAATGACACAACTCAACTTATTGGATGCACAAGATTGGTTAAAAACCCTAATTGGACAAGAATAAGCCTAGGGAGGACGAAAATGACCTAAATGTTAATCCAATCACACAACTCAACTTATGGGATGCACAAGATTGGTTAAAAACCCTAATTGGGCAAGAATAAGCCTAGGGAGGACGAAACTGACCTAATTAATCATCCAATGACACAAACACACCTATTCTTGTCCATTTAGGGTTTTTAACAAATCTTGTGCATCCAATAAAATCATTTCTGTCATTGGATGATCAATTAGGTTATTTTCGTCCTCCCAAGGTATATTCTTGTCCAACTAGCGTTTTTAACCAATATTGTGCATCCAATAGGTGTGTGTGTGTCATTGGATGATCAATTAGGTCATTTTCATCCTCCCTAGGCTTATTCTTGTCCAATTAGGGTTTTTAACCAATCTTGTGCATCCAATAGGTGTGTTTGTGTCATTGGATGATCAATTAGGTCATTTTCGTCCTCCCTAGGCTTATTCTTGTCCAATTAGGGTTTTTAACCAATCTTGTGCATCCAATAAGTGTGTTTGTGTCATTGGATGATCAATTAGGTCATTTCCGTCCTCCCTAGGCTTATTCTTGTCCAATTAGGGTTTTTAACCAATCTTATGCATCCAATAGGTGTGTTTGTGTCATTGGATGATCAATTAGGTCATTTTCGTCCTCCCTAGGCATATTCTTGTCCAATTAGGGTTTTTAACCAATCTTGTGCATCCAATAGGTGTGTTTGCGTCATTGGATGATCAATTAGGTCATTTTCGTCCTCCCTAGGCATATTCTTGTCCAACTAGGGTTTTTAACCAATCTTGTGCATCCAATAGGTGTGTTTGTGTCATTGGATGATCAATTAGGTCATTTTCGTCCTCCCTAGGCTTATTCTTGTCCAATTAGGGTTTTTAACCAATCTTGTGCATCCAATAGGTGTGTTTGTGTCATTGGATGATCAATTAGGTTATTTTCGTCCTCCCTAGGCTAATTCTTGTCCAATTAGGGTTTTTAACCAATCTTGTGCATCCAATAAGTTGAGTTGTTTCATTGGATTAACATTTAGGTCATTTTCGTACTCCCTAGGCATATTCTTGTCCAATTAGGGTTTTTAACCAATCTTGTGCATCCAATAGGTGTGTTTGTGTCATTGGATGATCAATTGGGTCATTTTATTCCTCCCTAGGCTTATTCTTGTCCAATTAGGGTTTTTAACAAATCTTGTGCATCCAATAAGTTCATTTGTGTCAATGGATGATCAATTAGATCATTTTCGTCCTCCCTAGGCATATTCTTGTCCAACTAGGGTTTTTAACCAATCTTGTGCATCCAATAAGTTCATTTGTGTCATTGGATGATCAATTAGGTCATTTTCGTCCTCCCTAGGCATATTCTTGTGCAACTAGGGTTTTTAACCAATCTTGTGCATCCAATAAGTTCATTTGTGTCATTGGATGATCAATTAGGTCATTTTCGTCCTCCCTAGGCATATTCTTGTCCAACTAGGGTTTTTAACCAATCTTGTGCATCCAATAGGTGTGTTTGTGTCATTGGATGATCAATTAGGTCATTTTCGTCCTCCCTAGGCTTATTCTTGTCCAATTAGGGTTTTTAACCAATCTTGTGCATCCAATAGGTGTGTTTGTGTCATTGGATGATCAATTAGGTTATTTTCGTCCTCGCTAGGCTATTTCTTGTCCAATTAGGGTTTTTAACCAATCTTGTGCATCCAATAAGTTGAGTTGTGTCATTGGATTAACATTTAAGTCATTTTCGTCCTCCCTAGGCATATTCTTGTCCAATTAGGGTTTTTAACCAATCTTGTGCATCCAATAGGTGTGTTTGTGTCATTGGATGATCAATTAGGTTATTTTCGTCCTCCCT
The DNA here is from genome assembly GCA_037974775.1 of Cicer pinnatifidum. NCBI lineage: Eukaryota > Viridiplantae > Streptophyta > Magnoliopsida > Fabales > Fabaceae > Cicer > Cicer pinnatifidum. The sequence goes on from JBBPBR010001755.1 coordinate 11,571, forward strand.
AGGCTTATTCTTGTCCAATTAGGGTTTTTAACCAATCTTGTGCATCCAATAAGTTGAGTTGTGTCATTGGATTAACATTTAGGTCATTTTCGTTCTTCCTAGGCATATTCTTGTCCAATTAGGGTTTTTAACCAATCTTGTGCATCCAATAAGTTCATTTGTGTTATTGGATTAACATTTAGGTCATATTCGTCCTCCCTAGGCATATTCTTGTCCAATTAGGGTTTTTAACCAATCTTGTGCATCCAATAGGTGTGTTTATGTCATTTGATGATCAATTAGGTCATTTTCGTCCTCCCTAGGCATATTCTTGTCCAATTAGGGTTTTTAACCAATCTTGTGCATCCAATAGGTGTGTTTGTGTCATTGGATGATCAATTAGGTTATTTTCGTCCTTTCTAGGCTTATTCTTGTCCAATTAGGGTTTTTAACCAATCTTGTGCATCCAATAAGTTGAGTTGTGTCATTGGATTAACATTTAGGTCATTTTCGTTCTCCCTAGGCTTATTCTTGTCCAATTAGGGTTTTTAACCAATCTTGTGCATCCAATAAGTTCATTTGTGTTATTGGATTAACATTTAGGTCATATTCGTCCTGCCTAGGCATATTCTTGTCCAATTAGGGTTTTTAACCACTCTTGTGCATCCAATAGGTGTGTTTGTGTCATTGGATGATCAATTAGGTCATTTTCGTCCTCCCTAGGCTTATTCTTGTCCAATTATGGTTTTTAACCAATCTTGTGCATCCAATAGGTGTGTTTGTGTCATTAGATGATCAATTAGGTCATTTTCGTCCTCCCTAGGCATATTCTTGTCGAATTAGGGTTTTTAACCAATCTTGTGCATCAAATAGGTGTGTTTGTGTCATTGGATGATCAATTAGGTCATTTTCGTCCTCCCTAGGCTTATTCTTGTCCAATTAGGGTTTTTAACCAATCTTGTGCATCCAATAGGTGTGTTTGTGTCATTGGATGATCAATTAGGTCATTTTCGTCCTCCCTAGGCTTATTCTTGTCCAATTAGGGTTTTTAACCAATCTTGTGCATCCAATAGGTGTGTTTGTGTCATTGGATGATCAATTAGGTCATTTTCGTCCTTTCTATGCTTATTTTTGTCCAATTAGGGTTTTTAAGCAATCTTGTGCATCCAATAAGTTCATTTGTGTCATTGGATGATCAATTAGGTCATTTTCGTCCTCCCTAGGCATATTCTTGTCCAACTAGGGTTTCTAACCAATCTTGTGCTTCCAATAGATGTGTTTGTGTCATTGGATGATCAATTAGGTCATTTTCGTCCTCCCTAGGCTTATTCTTGTCCAATTAGGGTTTTTAACCAATCTTGTGCATCCAATAGGTGTGTTTGTGTCATTGGATGATCAATTAGGTCATTTTCGTCCTCCCTAGGCTTATTCTTGTCCAATTAGGGTTTTTAACCAATCTTGTGCATCCAATAGGTGTGTTTGTGTCATTGGATGATCAATTAGGTCATTTTCGTCCTCCCTAGGCTTATTCTTGTCCAATTAGGGTTTTTAACCAATCTTGTGCATCCAATAACTTTGTTTGTGTCATTGAATTAATATTTTGGTCATTTTCGTCCTCCCTAGGCATGTTCTTGTCCAACTAGGGTTTTTAACCAATCTTGTGCATCCAATTGGTGTGTTTGTGTCATTGGATGATCAATTAGGTCATTTTCGTCCTCCCTAGGCTTATTCTTGTCCAATTAGGGTTTTTAACCAATCTTGTGCATCCAATAGGTGTGTTTGTGTCATTGGATGATCAATTAGGTCATTTTCGTCCTCCCTAGGCTTATTCTTGTCCAATTAGGGTTTTTAACCAATCTTGTGCATCGAATAACTTTGTTTATGTCATTGAATAATTATTTAGGTCATTTTCGTCCTCCCAAGGCATATTCTAGTCCAATTAGGGTTTTTAACCAATCTTATGCATCCAATAGGTGTGTTTGTGTCATTGGATGATCAATTAGGTCATTTTCGTCCTCCCTAGGCTTATTCTTGTCCAATTAGGGTTTTTAACCAATCTTGTGCATCCAATAGGTGTGTTTGAGTCATTGGATGATCAATTAGGTTATTTTTCGTCCTCCCTAGGCTTATTCTTGTCCAATTAGGGTTTTTAACCAATCTTATGCATCCAATAGGTGTGTTTGTGTCATTGGATGATCAATTAGGTCATTTTCGTCCTCCCTAGGCATATTCTTGTCCAATTAGGGTTTTTAACCAATCTTGTGCATCCAATAGGTGTGTTTGTGTCATTGGATGATCAATTAGGTCATTTTCGTCCTCCCTAGACTTATTCTTGTCCAATTAGGGTTTTTAACCAATATTGTACATCTAATAAGTTCATTTGTGTCATTGGATTAACATTTAGGTGATTTTCGTCCTCCCTAGGCATATTCTTGTCCAATTAGAGTTTTTAACCCATCTTGTGCATCCAATAGGTGTGTTTGTGTCATTGGATGATCAATTAGGTCACTTTCGTCCTCCCTAGGCTTATTCTTGTCCAATTAGTGTTTTTAACCGATCTTGTGCATCCAATAGGTGTGTTTGTGTCATTGGATGATCAATTAGGTCATTTTCGTCCTCCCTAGGCATATTCTTGTCCAATTAGGGTTTTTAACCAATCTTGTGCATCCAATAGGTGTGTTTGTGTCATTGGATGATCAATTAGGTCATTTTCGTCCTCCCTAGCTTATTCTTGTCCAATTAGGGTTTTTAACCAATCTTGTGCTTCCAATAGGTGTGTTTGTGTCATTGGATGATCAATTAGGTCATTTTCGTCCTCCCTAGGCTTATTAATGTCCGATTAGGATTTTTAACCAATCTTGTGCATCCAATAAGTTTATTTGTGTAATTGAATTAATATTTAGATCATTTTCGTCCTCGCTAGGCATATTCTTGTCCAATTAGGGTTTTTAACCAATCTTGTGCATCCAATAGGTGTGTTTGTGTCATTGGATGATCAATTAGGTCATTTTCGTCCTCCCTAGGCATATTCTTGTCCAATTAGGGTTTTTAACCAATCTTGTGCATCCAATAGGTGTGTTTGTGTCATTGGATGATCAATTAGGTAATTTTCGTCCTCCCTAGGCTTATTCTTGTCCAATTAGGGTTTTTAACCAATCTTGTGCATCCAATAAGTTCATTTGTGTCATTGGATGATCAATTAGGTCATTTTCGTCATCCCTAGGCATATTCTTGTCCAACTAGGGTTTTTAACCAATCTTGTGCATCCAATAGGTGTGTTTGAGTCATTGGATGATCAATTAGGTCATTTTTCGTCCTCCCTAGGCTTATTCTTGTCCAATTAGGGTTTTTAACCAATCTTATGCATCCAATAGGTGTGTTTGTGTCATTGGATGATCAATTAGGTCATTTTCGTCCTCCCTAGGCATATTCTTGTCCAATTAGGGTTTTTAACCAATCTTGTGCATCCAATAGGTGTGTTTGTGTCATTGGATGATCAATTAGGTCACTTTGATCCTCCCTAGGCTTATTCTTGTCCAATTAGGGTTTTTAAACAATCTAGTGCATCCAATAAGTTCATTTGGGTCATTGGATTAACATTTAGGTCATTTTCGTCCTCCCTAGGCATATTCTTGTCCAATTAGGGTTTTTAACCAATCTTGTGCAACCAATAGGTGTGTTTGTGTCATTGGATGATCACTTAGGTCATTTTTGTCCTCCCTAGGCATATTCTCGTCCAACTAGGGTTTTTAACCAATCTTGTGCGATTGGTTAAAAACCCTAATTGGACAAGAATATGCCTAGGGAGGACGAAAATGACCTAATTGATCATCCAATGACACAAACACACCTATTGGATGCACAAGATTGGTTAAAAACCCTAATTGGACAAGAATAAGCCTAGGGAGGACGAAAATGACCTAAATGTTAATCCAATGACACAAATGAACTTATTGGATGCACAAGATTGGTTAAAAACCCTAATTGGACAAGAATAAGCCTTGGGAGGACGAAAATGACTTAAATGTTAATCCAATGACACAACTCAACTTATTGGATGCACAAGATTGGTTAAAAACCCTAATTGGACAAGAATAAGCCTATGGAGGACGAAAATGACCTAATTGATCATCCAATGACACAAACACACATATTGGATGCACAAGATTGGTTAAAAACCCTAATTGGACAAGAATATGCCTAGGGAGGACGAAAATGACCTAATTGATCATCCAATGACACAAACACACCTATTGGATGCACAAGATTGGTTAAAAACCCTAATTGGACAAGAATAAGCCTAGGGAGGACGAAAATGACCTAATTGATCATCCAATGACACAAACACACCTATTGGATGCACAAGATTGGTTAAAAACCCTAATTGGACCAGAATATGCCTAGGGAGGACGAAAATGACCTAATTGATCATCCAATGACACAAATGAACTTATTGGATGCACAAGATTAGTTAAAAACCCTAATTGGACAAGAATATGCCTAGGGAGGACGAAAATGACCTAATTGATCATCCAATGACACAAAGACACCTATTGGATGCACAAGATTGGTTAAAAACCCTAATTGGACAAGAAAATGCCTAAGGAGGACGAAAATGACCTAAATATTAATTCAATGACACAAACAAACTTATCGGATGCCCAAGATTGGTTAAAAACCCTAATTGGACAAGAATAAGCCTAGGGAGGACGAAAATGACCTAATTGATCATCCAATGACACAAACACACCTATTGGATGCACAAGATTGGTTAAAAACCCTAATTGGACAAGAATAAGCCTAGGGAGGACGAAAATGACCTAATTGATCATCAAATGACACAAACACACCTATTGGATGCACAAGATTGGTTAAAAACCCTAATTGGACAAGAATATGTTTAGGGAGGACGAAAATGACCTAATTGATCATCCAATGACACAAATGAACTTATTGGATGCACAAGATTAGTTAAAAACCCTAATTGGACAAGAATAAGCCTAGGGAAGACGAAAATAACCTAATTGATCATCCAATGACACAAACGCACCTATTAGATGCACAAGATTGGTCTAAAACTCTAATTGGACAAGAATATGCCTAGGGAGGACGAAAATGACCTAAATGTTAATTCAATGACACAAACAAACTTATCGGATGCACAAGATTGGTTAAAAACCCTAATTGGACAAGAATAAGCCTAGGGAGGATGAAAATGACCTAATTGATCATCCAATGACACAAACACACCTATTGGATGCACAAGATTGGTTAAAAACCCTAATTGGACAAGAATAAGCCTAGGGAGGACGAAAATGACCTAATTGATCATCCAATGACACAAACACACCTATTGGATGCACAAGATTGGTTAAAAACCCTAATTGGACAAGAATATGACTAGGGAGGACGAAAATGACCTAAATTTTAATTTAATGACACAAATGAATTTATTGGACGCACAAGATTGATTAAAAACCCTAATTGGACAAGAAAAAGCCTAGGGGGGATCAAAATGACCTAACTGATCATCCAATGACACAAACACACCTATTGGATGCACAAGATTGGTTAAAAACTCTAATTGGACAAGAATAAGCCTAGGGAGGACGAAAATGACCTAATTGATCATCCAATGACACAAACACACCTATTGGATGCACAAGATTGGTTAAAAACCCTAATTGGACAAGAATAAGCCTAGGGAGGACGAAAATGACCTAATTGATCATCCAATGACACAAACACACCTATTGGATGCACAAGATTGGTTAAAAACCCTAGTTGGACAAGAATATGCCTAGGGAGGACGAAAATGACCTAATTGATCATCCAATGACACAAATGAACTTATTGGATGCACACGATTTGTTAAAAACCCTAATTGGACAAGAATAAGCCTAGGGAGGACGAAAATGACCTAATTGATCATCCAATGACACAAACACACCTATTGGATGCACAAGATTGGTTAAAAACCCTAATTGGACAAGAATATGCCTAGGGAGGACGAAAATGACCTAATTGATCATCCATTGACACAAATGAACTTATTGGATGCACAACATTTGTTAAAAACCCTAATTGGACAAGAATAAGCCTAGGGAGGAATAAAATGACCCAATTGATAATCCAATGACACAAACACACCTATTGGATGCACAAGATTGGTTAAAAACCCTAGTTGGACAAGAATATGCCTAGGGAGGACGAAAATGACCTAATTGATCATCCAATGACACAAATGAACTTATTGGATGCACAAGATTGGTTAAAAACCCTAATTGGACAAGAATAAGCCTAGGGAGGACGAAAATGACCTAATTGATCATCCAATGACACAAACACACCTATTGGATGCACAAGATTGGTTAAAAATCCTAGTTTGACAAGAATATGCCTAGGGAGGACGAAAATGACCTAATTGATCATCCAATGACACAAATGAACTTATTGGATGCACAAGATTGGTTAAAAACCATAATTGGACAAGAATAGGCCTAGGGAGGAGGAAAATGACCTAAATATTAATTCAATGACACAAACAAAGTTATTGGATGCACAAGATTGGTTAAAAACCCTAATTGGACAAGAATAAGCCTAGGGAGGACGAAAATGACCTAATTGATCATCCAATGACACAAACACACCTATTGGATGCACAAGATTGGTTAAAAACCCTAATTGGACAAGAATAAGCCTAGGGAGGACGAAAATGACCTAATTGATCATCCAATGACACAAACACACCTATTGGATGCACAAGATTGGTTAAAAACCCTAATTGCACAAGAATATGCCTAGGGAGAACGAAAATGACCTAAATTGATCATCCAATGACACAAACAGACCTATTGGATGCACAAGATTGGTTAAAAACCCTAATTGGACAAGAATATGCCTAGGGAGGACGAAAATGACCTAATTGATCATCCAATGACACAAACACACCTATTGGATGCACAAGATTGGTTAAAAACCCTAATTGGACAAGAATATGCCTAGGGAGGACGAAAATGACCTAATTGATCATCCAATGACACAAATGAACTTTTGGATGCACAAGATTAGTTAAAAACCCTAATTGGACAAGAATAAGCCTAGGGAGGACGAAAATAACCTAATTGATCATCCAATGACACAAACACACCTATTGGATGCACAAGATTGGTTAAAAACCCTAATTGGACAAGAATATGCCTAGGGAGGACGAAAATGACCTAATTGATCATCCAATGACACAAACACACCTATTGGATGCACAAGATTGGTTAAAAACCCTAATTGGACAAGAATATGCCTAGGGAGGACGAAAATGACCTAATTGATCATCCAATGACACAAATGAACTTATTGGATGCACAAGACTGGTTAAAAACCCTAATTGGACAAGAATAAGCCTAGGGAGGACGAAAATGACCTAATTGATCATCCAATGACACAAACACACCTATTGGATGCACAAGATTGGTTAAAAACCCGAATTGGACAAGAATAAGCCTAGGGAGGACGAAAATGACCTAATTGATCATCAAATGACACAAACACACCTATTGGATGCACAAGATTGGTTAAAAACCCTAATTGGACAAGAATAAGCCTAGGGAGGACGAAAATGACCTAATTGATCATCCAATGACACAAACACACCTATTGGATGCACAAGATTGGTTAAAAACCCTAATTGGACAAGAATAAGCCTAGGGAGGACAACAATGACCTAATTGATCATCCAATGACACAAACACACCTATTGGATGCACAAGAATGGTTAAAAACCCTAATTGGACAAGAATAAGCCTAGGGAGGACGAAAATGACCTAATTGATCATCCAATGACACAAACACACCTATTGGATGCACAAGATTGGTTAAAAACCCTAATTGGACAAGAATAAGCCTAGGGAGGACGAAAATGACCTAATTGATCATCCAATGACACAAACACACCTATTGGATGCACAAGATTGGTTAAAAACCCTAATTGGACAAGAATATGCCTAGGGAGGACGAAAATGACCTAAATGTTAATCCAATGACACAACTCAACCTATTGGATGCACAAGATTGGTTAAAAACCCTAATTGGACAAGAATAAGCCTAGGGAGGACGATAAATGACCTAATTGATCATCCAATGACACAAACACACCTATTGGATGCACAAGATTGGTTAAAAACCCTAATTGGACAAGAATAAGCCTAGGGAGGACGAAAATGACCTAATTGATCATCCAATGACACAAACACACCTATTGGATGCACAAGATTGGTTAAAAACCCTAATTGGACAAGAATAAGCCTAGGGAGGACGAAAATGACCTAATTGATCATCCAATGACACAAACACACCTATTGGATGCATAAGATTGGTTAAAAACCCTAATTGGACAAGAATAAGCTTAGGGAGGACGAAAAATGACCTAATTGATCATCCAATGACACAAACACACCTATTGGATGCACAAGATTGGTTAAAAACCCTAATTGGACAAGAATAAGCCTAGGGAGGACGAAAATGACCTAATTGATCATCCAATGACACAAACACACCTATTGGATGCACAAGATTGGTTAAAAACCCTAATTGGACAAGAATATGACTAGGGAGGACGAAAATGACCTAAATGTTAATCCAATGACACAAATGACCTTATTGGATGCACAAGATTGGTTAAAAACCCTAATTCGACAAGAATAAGCCTAGGGAGGACGAAAATGACCTAATTGATCATCCAATGACACAAACACACCTATTGGATGCACAAGATTGGTTAAAAACCCTAGTTGGAAAAGAATATGCCTAGGGAGCACGAAAATGACCTAATTGATCATCCAATGACACAAACACACCTATTGGATGCACAAGATTGGTTAAAAACCCTAATTGGACAAGAATAAGCCTAGGGAGGACGAAAATGACCTAATTGATCATCCAATGACACAAACACACCTATTGGATGCACAAGATTGGTTAAAAACCCTAATTGGACAAGAATAAGCCTAGGGAGGACGAAAATGACCTAATTGATCATCCAATGACAGAAACACACCGATTGGATTCACAAGATTGGTTAAAAACCCTAATTCGACAAGAATATGCCTAAGGAGGACGAAAATGACCTAAATATTAATTCAATGACACAAACAAAGTTATTGGATGCACAAGATTGGTTAAAAACCCTAATTGGACAAGAATAAGCCTTGGGATGATGAAAATGACCTAATTGATCATCCAATGACACAAACACACCTATTGGATGCACAAGATTGGTTAAAAACCCTAATTGGACAAGAATAAGCCTAGGGAGGACGAAAATGACCTAATTGATCATCCAATGACACAAACACACCTATTGGATGCACAAGATTGGTTAAAAACCCTAATTGGACAAGAATAAGCCTAGGGAGGACGAAAATGACCTAATTGATCATCCAATGACACAAACACACCTATTGGATGCACAAGATTGGTTAAAAACCCTAATTGGACAAGAATAAGCCTAGGGAGGACGAAAATGACCTAATTGATCATCCAATGACACAAACACATCTATTGGAAGCACAAGATTGGTTAGAAACCCTAGTTGGACAAGAATATGCCTAGGGAGGACGAAAATGACCTAATTGATCATCCAATGACACAAATGAACTTATTGGATGCACAAGATTGCTTAAAAACCCTAATTGGACAAAAATAAGCATAGAAAGGACGAAAATGACCTAATTGATCATCCAATGACACAAACACACCTATTGGATGCACAAGATTGGTTAAAAACCCTAATTGGACAAGAATAAGCCTAGGGAGGACGAAAATGACCTAATTGATCATCCAATGACACAAACACACCTATTGGATGCACAAGATTGGTTAAAAACCCTAATTGGACAAGAATAAGCCTAGGGAGGACGAAAATGACCTAATTGATCATCCAATGACACAAACACACCTATTGGATGCACAAGATTGGTTAAAAATCCTAGTTGGACAAGAATATGCCTAGGGAGGACGAAAATGACCTAATTGATCATCCAATGACACAAATGAACTTATTGGATGCACAAGATTGGTTAAAAACCCTAGTTTATGCCTAGGGAGGACGAAAATGACCTAATTGATAATCCAATGACACAAATGAACTTATTGGATGCACAAGATTTGTTAAAAACCCTAATTGGACAAGAATAAGCCTAGGGAGGACAAAAATGACCTAATTGATCATCCAATGACACAAACACACCTATTGGATGCACAAGATTGGTTAAAAACCCTAATTGGACAAGAATAAGCCTAGGGAGGACGAAAATGACCTAATTGATCATCCAATGACACAAACACACCTATTGGATGCACAAGATTGGTTAAAAACCCTAATTGGACAAGAATATGCCTAGGGAGGACGAAAATGACCTAATTGATCATCCAATGACACAAACACACCTATTGGATGCACAAAATTGGTTAAAAACCCTAATTGGACAAGAATAAGCCTAGGGAGGATGAAAATGACCTAAATGTTAATCCAATGACACAAATGAACTTATTGGATGCACAAGATTGGTTAAAAACCGTAATTGGACAAGAATAAGCCTTGGGAGGACGAAAATGACTTAAATGTTAATCCAATGACACAACTCAACTTATTGGATGCACAAGATTGGTTAAAAACCCTAATTGGACAAGAATAAGCCTATGGAGGACGAAAATGACCTAATTGATCATCCAATGACACAAACACACCTATTGGATGCACAAGATTGGTTAAAAACCCTAATTGGACAAGAATATGCCTAGGGAGGATGAAAATGACCGTATTGATCATCCAATGACACAAACAAACCTATTGGATGCGCATGATTTGTAAAAAAACCCTAATTGGACAAGAATATGCCTAGGGAGGACGAAAATGACCTAAATATTAATTCAATGACACAATCAAACTTATCGGATGCACAAGATTGGTGAAAAACCCTAATTGGACAAGAATAAGCCTAGGGAGGACGAAAATAAACTAATTGATCATCCAATGACACAAACACACCTATTAGATGCACTAGTTTGGTTAAAAACCCTAATTGGACAAGAATAAGCCTAGGGAGGACGAAAATGATCTAATTGATCGTCCAATGACACAAACACACCTATTGGATTCACAAGATTGGTTAAAAACCCTAATTGGACAAGAATAAGCCTAGGGAGGACGAAAATGACCTAATTGATCCTCCAATGACACAAACACACCTATTGGATGCACAAGATTTGTTAAAAACTCTAATTGGACAAGAATATGCCTACGGAGGACGAAAATGACCTAATTGATTATCCAATGACACAAACACACCTATTGGATGCACAAGATTGGTTAAAAACCCTAATTGGTCAAGAATATGCCTAGGGAGGACGAAAATGACCTAATTGATCATCCAATGACACAAACACACCTATTGGATGCACAAGATTGGTTAAAAACCCTAATTGGACAAGAATAAGCCTTGGGAGGACGAAAATGACTTAAATGTTAATCCAATGACACAACTCAACTTATTGGATGCACAAGATTGGTTAAAAACCCTAATTGGACAAGAATAAGCCTATGGAGGACGAAAATGACCTAATTGATCATCCAATGACACAAACACACCTATTGGATGCACAAGATTGGTTAAAAACCGTAATTGGACAAGAATAAGCCTAGGGAGGACGAAAATGACCTAAATGTTAATCCAATGACACAACTCAACTTATTGGATGCACAAGATTGGTTAAAAACCCTAATTGGGCAAGAATAAGCCTAGGGAGGACGAAAATTACCTAATTGATCATCCAATGACACAAACACACCTATTGGATGCACAAGATTGGTTAAAAACCCTAATTGGACAAGAATAAGCCTAGGGAGGACGAAAATGACCTAATTGATCATCCAATGACACAAACACACCTATTGGATGCACAAGATTGGTTAAAAACCCTAATTGGACAAGAATATGCCTAGGGAGGACGAAAATGACCTAATTGATCATCCAATGTCACAAACACACCTATTGGATGCACAAGATTGGTTAAAAACCATAATTGGACAAGAATAAGCCTAGGGAGGACGAAAATGACCTAATTGATCATCCAATGACACAAACACACCTATTGGATGCACAAGATTGGTTAAAAATCCTAATTGGTCAAGAATATGCCTAGGGAGGACGAAAATGACGTAAGTATTAATTCAATGACACAAACAAACTTATCGGATGCACAAGATTGGTTAAAAACCCTAATTGGACAAGAATAAGCCTAGGGAGGACGAAAATGACCTAATTGATCATCCAATGACACAAACACACCTATTAGATGCACAAGATTGGTTAAAAACCCTAATTGGACAAGAATAAGCCTAGGGAGGACGAAAATGACCTAATTGATCATCCAATGACACAAACACACCTATTGGATGCACAAGATTGGTTAAAAACCCTAATTGGACAAGAATATGCCAAGGGAGGACGAAAATAACCTAAATGTTAATCCAATGACACAACTCAACTTATTGGATGCACAAGATTGGTTAAAAACCCTAATTGGACAAGAATAAGCCTAGGGAGGACGAAAATGACCTAATTGATCATCCAATGACACAAACACACCTATTAGATGCACAAGATTGGTTAAAAACCCTAATTGGACAAGAATAAGCCTAGGGAGGACGAAAATGACCTAATTGATCATCTAATGACACAAACACAGCTATTGGATGCACAAGATTGGTTAAAACCCCTAATTGGACATGAATATGCCTAGGGAGGACGAAAATGACCTAATTGATCATCCAATGACACAAACACACCTATTGGATGCACAAGATTGGTTAAAAACCCTAATTGGACAAGAATAAGCCTAGGGAGGACGAAAATGACCTAATTGATCATCCAATGACACAAACACACCTATTGGATGCACAAGATTGGTTAAAAACCCTAATTGGACAAGAATAAGCCTAGGGAGGACGAAAATGACCTAATTGATCATCCAATGACACAAATGAACTTATTGGATGCACAAGATTGGTTAAAAGTCCTAATTGGACAAGAATAAGCCTAGGGAGGACGAAAATGACCTAAATGCTAATCCAATGACACAACTCAACTTATTGGATGCACAAGATTGGTTAAAAACCCTAATTGGGCAAGAATAAGCCTAGGGAGGACGAAAATGACCTAATTGATCATCCAATGACACAAACACACCTATTGGATGCACAAGATTGGTTAAAAACCCTAATTGGACAAGAATAAGCCTAGGGAGGACGAAAATGACCTAATTGATCATCCAATGACACAAACACACCTATTGGATGCACAAGATTGGTTAAAAACCCTAATTGCACAAGAATATGCCTAGGGAGGACGAATATGACCTAAATGTTAATCCAATAACACAAATGAACTTATTGGATGCACAAGATTGGTTAAAAACCCTAATTGGACAAGAATAAGCCTAGGGAGAACGAAAATGACCTAAATGTTAATCCAATGACACAACTCAACTTATTCGATGCACAAGATTGGTTAAAATCCCTAATTGGACAAGAATAAGCCTAGGGAGGACGAAAATGACCTAACTGATCATCCAATGACACAAACACACCTATTGGATGCACAAGATTGGTTAAAAACCCTAATTGGACAAGAATATGCCTAGGGAGGACGAAAATGACCTAATTGATCATCCAATGACACAAACACACCTATTGGATGCACAAGATTGGTTAAAAACCCTAATTGGACAAGAATATGCCTAGGGAGGACGAATATGACCTAAATGTTAATCCAATAACACAAATGAACTTATTGGATGGACAAGATTGGTTAAAAACCCTAATTGGACAAGAATAAGCCTAGGGAGAATGAAAATGACCTAAATGTTAATCCAATGACACAACTCAACTTATTGGATGCACAAGATTGGTTAAAAACCCTAATTGGACAAGAATAAGCCTACGGAGGACGAAAATAACCTAATTGATCATCCAATCAAACAAACACACCTATTGGATGCACAAGATTGGTTAAAAACCCTAATTGGACAAGAATATGCCTAGGAAGGACGAAAATGACCTAAATGTTAATCCAATGACACAAATGAACTTATTCGATGCACAAGATTGGTTAAAAACCCTAATTGGACAAGAATAAGCCTAGGGAGGACGAAAATGACCTAAATGCTAATCCAATGACACAACTCAACTTATTGGATGCACAAGATTGGTTAAAAACCCTAATTGGGCTAGAATAAGCATAGGGAGGACGAAAATGACCTAATTGATCATCCAATGACACAAACACACCTATTGGATGCACAAGATTGGTTAAAAACCCTAATTGGACAAGAATAAGCCTAGGGAGGACGAAAATGACCTAATTGATCATCCAATGACACAAACACACCTATTGGATGCACAAGATTGGTTAAAAACCCTAATTGGACAAGAATATGCCTAGGGAGGACGAAAATGACCTAAATATTAATTCAATGACATAAACAAACTTGTTGGATGCACAAAATTGGTTAAAAACCCTAATTGGACAAGAATATGCCTAGGGAGGACGAAAATGACCTAATTGATCATCCAATGACACAAACACACCTATTGGATGCACAAGATTGGTTAAAAACCCTAATTGGACAAGAATATGCCTAGGGAGGACGAAAATGACCTAAATATTAATTCAATGACATAAACAAACTTATTGGATGCACAAGATTGGTTAAAAACCCTAATTGGACAAGAATAAGCCTAGGGAGGACAAAAATGACCTAATTGATCATCCAATGTCACAAACACACCTATTGGAAGCACAAGATTGGTTAAAAACCCTAATTGGACAAGAATATGCCTAGGGAGGACGAAAATGACCTAAATGTTAATCCAATGACACAAATGAACTTATTGGATGCACAAGATTGGTTAAAAACCCTAATTGGACAAGAATAAGCCTAGGGAGGACGAAAATGACCTAATTGATCATCCAATGACACAAACACACCTATTGGATGCACAAGATTGGTTAAAAACCCTAATTGGACAAGAATAAGCCTAGGGAGGACGAAAATGACCTATATGTTAATCCAATGACCCAACTCAACTTATTGGATGCACAAGATTGGTTAAAAACCCTAATTGGACAAGAATAAGCCTAGGGAGGACGAAAATGACCTAATTGATCATCCAATGACACAAACACACCTATTGGAAGCACAAGATTGGTTAAAAACCCTAATTGGACAAGAATATGCCTAGGGAGGACGAAAATGACCTAAATGTTAATCCAATGACACAAATGAACTTATTGGATACACAAGATTGATTAAAAACCCTAATTGGACAAGAATAAGCCTAGGGAGGACGAAAATGACCTAATTGATCATCCAATGACACAAACACACCTATTGGATGCACAAGATTGGTTAAAAACCCTAATTGGACAAGAATAAGCCTAGGCAGGAAGAAAATGACCTAATTGATCATCCAATGAGACAAACACACCTATTGGATGCACAAGATTCGTTAAAAAACCCTAATTGGACAAGAATATGCCTAGGGAGGACGAAAATGACCTAATTGATCATCCAATGACACAAACACACCTATTGGATGCACAAGATTGGTTAAAAACCCTAATTGGACAAGAATATGCCTATGGAGGACAAAAATGACCTAAATATTAATTCAATGACATAAACAAACTTATTGGATGCACAAGATTGGTTAAAAACCCTAATTGGACAAGAATAAGCCTAGGGAGGACGAAAATGACCTAATTGATCATCCAATGACACAAACACACCTATTGGATGCACAAGATTGGTTAAAAACCCTAATTGGACAAGAATAAGCTTATGGAGTACGAAAATGACCTAATTGATCATCCAATGACACAAACACACCTATTGGATGCACAAGATTGGTTTAAAACCCTAGTTGGACAAGAATATGCCTAGTAAGGACGAAAATGACCTAATTGATCATCCAATGACACAAATGAACTTATTGGATGCACAAGATTGGTTAAAAACCCTAATTGGACAAGAATAAGCCTAGGGAGGACGAAAATGACCTAATTGATCATCCAATGACACAAACACACCTATTGGATGCACAAGATTGGTTAAAAACCCTAATTGGACAAGAATAAGCCTAGGGAGGACGAAAATGACCTAATTGATCATCCAATGACACAAACACACCTATTGGATGCACAAGATTTGTTTAAAACCCTAGTTGGACAAGATTATGCCTAGGAAGGACGAAAATGACCTAATTGATCATCCAATGACACAAATGAACTTATTGGATGCACAAGATTGGTTAAAAACCCTAATTGGACAAGAATAAGCCTAGGGAGGACGAAAATGACCTAATTGATCATCCAATGACACAAACACACCTATTGGATGCACAAGATTGGTTAAAAACCCTAATTGGACAAGAATAAGCCTAGGGAGGACGAAAATGACCTAATTGATCATCCAATGACACAAACACACCTATTGGATGCACAAGATTGGTTTAAAACCCTAGATGGACAAGAATATGCCTAAGGAGGACGAAAAGGACCTAATTGATCATCCAATGACACAAATGAACTTATTGCATGCACAAGATTGGTTAAAAACCCTAATTGGCCAATAATAAGCCTAGGGAGGACGAAAATGACCTAATTGATCATCCAATGACACAAACACACCTATTGGATGCACAAGATTGGTTAAAAACCCTAATTGGACAAGAATAAGCCTAGGGAGGACGAAAATGACCTAATTGATCATCCAATGACACAAACACACCTATTGGATGCACAAGATTGGTTAAAAACCCTAATTGGACAAGAATATGCCTAGGGAGGACGAAAATGACCTAAATATTAATCCAATGACACAACTCAACCTATTGGATGCACAAGATTGGTTAAAAACCCTAATTGGACAAGAATAAGCCTAGGGAGGACGAAAATGACCTAATTGATCATCCAATGACACAAACACACCTATTGGATGCACAAGATTGGTTAAAAACCCTAATTGGACAAGAATATGCCTAGAGAGGACGAAAATGACCTAATTGATCATCCAATGACACAAACACACCTATTGGATGCACAAGATCGGCTAAAAACCCTAATTGAACAAGAATAAGCCTAGGGAGGACGAAAATGACCTAATTGATCATCCAATGACACAAACAAACCTATTGGATGCACAAGATTGGTTAAAAACCCTAATTGGACAAGAATATGCCTAGGGAGGACGAAAATGACCTAAATGTAAATCCAATGACACAAATGAACTTATTGGATGCACAAGATTGGTTAAAAACCATAATTGGACAAGAATAAGCCTAGGGAGGACGAAAATGACCTAAATGTTAATCCAATGACACAACTCAACTTATTGGATGCACAAGATTGGTTAGAAACCCTAATTGGACAAGAATAAGCCTAGGGAGGACGAAAATAACCTAATTGATCATCCAATGACACAAACACACCTATTGGATGCACAAGATTGGTTAAAAACCCTAATTGGACAAGAATATGCCTAGGCAGGATGAAAATGACCTAAATGTTAATCCAATGACACAAATGAACTTATTGGATGCACAAGATTGGTTAAAAACCCTAATTGGACAAGAATAAGCCTAGGGAGGACGAAAATGACCTAAATGTTAATCCAATGACCAACTCAACTTATTGGATACACAAGATTGGTTAAAAACCCTAATTGGACAAGAATATGCCTAGGGAGGACGAAAAGGACCTAATTGATCATCCAATGACACAAACACACCTATTGGATGCACAAGATTGGTTAAAAACCCTAATTGGACAAGAATAAGCCTAGGGAGGACGAAAATGACCTAATTGATCATCCAATGACACAAACACACCTATTGGATGCACAAGATTGGTTAAAAACCCTAATTGGACAAGAATAAGCCTAGGGAGGACGAAAATGACCTAAATGTTAATCCAATGACACAACTCAACTTATTGGATGCACAAGATTGGTTAAAAACTCTAATTGGACAAGAATAAGCCTAAGGAGGACGAAAATGACCTAATTGATCATACAATGACACAAACACACCTATTGGATGCACAAGATTGGTTAAAAACCCTAATTGCACAAGAATAAGCCTAGGGATGACGAAAATGACCTAATTGATCATCCAATGACACAAATGAACTTATTGGATGCACAAGAGTAGTTAAAAACCCTAATTGGACAAGAATAAGCCTAGGGAGGACGAAAATAACCTAATTGATCATCCAATGACACAAACACACCTATTGGATGCACAAGATTGGTCTAAAACTCTAATTGGACAAGAATATGCCTAGGGAGGACGAAAATGACCTAAATTTTAATCCAATGACACAAATGAACGTATTGGATGCACAAGATTGGTTAAAAACCCTAATTGGACAAGAATAAGCCTAGGGAGGACGAAAATGACCTAATTGATCATCCAATGACACAAACACACCTATTGGATGCACAAGATTGGTTAAAAACCCTAATTGGACAAGAATAAGCCTAGGGAGGACGAAAATGACCTAATTGATCATCCATTGCCACAAACACACCTATTGGATGCACAAGATTGGTTAAAAACCCTAAGTGGACAAGAATAAGCCTAGGGAGGACGAAAATGACCTAAATGTTAATCCAATGACACAACTCAACTTATTGGATGCACAAGATTGGTTAAAAACCCTAATTGGACAAGAATATGCCTAGGGAGGACGAAAATGACGAAATTGATCATCCAATGACACGAACACACCTATTGGATGCACAAGATTGCTTAAAAACCCTAATTGGACAAGAATATGCCTAGGGAGGACGAAAATGACCTAATTGATCATCGAATGACACAAACACACCTATTGGATGCACAAGATTGGTTAAAAACCCTAATTGGACAAGAATATGCCTAGGGAGGACGAAAATGACCTAATTGATCATCCAATGACACAAACACACCTATTGGATGCACAAGATTGGTTAAAAACCCTAATTGGACAAGAATATGCCTAGGGAGGACGAAAATGACCTAAATATCAATTCAATGACATAAACAAACTTATTGGATGAACAAAATTGGTTAAAAACCCTAATTGGACAAGAATATGCCTAGGGAGGACGAAAATGACCTAATTGATCATCCAATGACACAAACACACCTATTGGATGCACAAGATTGGTTAAAAACCCTAATTGGACAAGAATATGCCTAGGGAGGACGAAAATGACCTAAATATTAATTCAATGACCCAAACAAACTTATCGGATGCACAAGATTGGTTAAAAACCCTAATTGGACAAGAATAAGCCTAGGGAGGACGAAAATGACCTAATTGATCATCCAATGACACAAACACACCTATTAGATGCACAAGATTGGTTAAAAACCCTAATTGGACAAGAATAAGCCTAGGGAGGACGAAAATGACCTAATTGATCATTCAATGACACAAACACACCTATTGGATGCACAAGATTGGTTAAAAACCCTAATTGGACAAGAATATGCCTAAGGAGGATGAAAATGACCTAATTGATCATCCAATGACACAAATGAACTTATTGGATGCAAAAGATTAGTTAAAAACCCTAATTGGACAAGAAAAAGCCTAGGGAGGACGAAAATAACCTAATTGATCATCCAATGACACAAACACACCTATTGGATGCACAATATTGGTCTAAAACTCTAATTGGACAAGAATATGCCTAGGGAGGACGAAAATGACCTAAATGTTAATCCAATGAAACAACTCAACTTATTGGATGCACAAGATTGGTTAAAAACCCTAATTGGACAAGAATAAGCCTAGGGAGGACGAAAATGACCTAAATGTTGATCCAATGACACAACACAACTTATTGGATGCAAAAGATTGGTTAAAAGCCCTAATTGGGCAAGAATAAGCCTAGGGAGGACGAAAATGACCTAAATGGTAATCCAATGACACAACTCAACTTATTGGATGCACAAGATTGGTTAAAAACCCTAATTGGACAAGAGTAAGCCTAGGGAGGACGAAAATAACCTAAATGGTAATCCAATGACACAACTCAACTTATTGGATGCACAAGATTGGTTAAAAACCCTAATTGGACAAGAATAAGCCTAGGGAGGACGAAAATGACCTAATTGATCATCCAATGAAACAAACACACTTATTGGATGCACAAGATTGGTTAAAAACCTAATTGGACAAGAATAAACTTATTGGATGCACAAGATTGGTTAAAAACCCTAATTGGACAAAAATAAGCCTAGGGAGGACGAAAATGACCTAATTGATCATCAAATGACACATACACACCTATTGGATGCACAAGATTCGTTAAACACCCTAATTGGACAAGAATATGCCTAGGGAGGATGAAAATGACCTAATTGATCATCCAATGACACAAACACACCTATTGGATGCACAAGATTGGTTAAAAATCATAATTGGACAGGAATATGCCTAGGGAGGACGAAAATGACCTAATTGATCATCCAATGACACAAATGAACTTATTGAATGCACAAGATTAGTTAAAAACCCTAATTGGACAAGAATATGCCTAGGGAGGACGAAAATAACCTAATTGATCATCCAATGACACAAACACACCTACTGGATGCACAAGATTGGTTAAAAACCCTAATTGGACAAAAATAAGCCTAGGGAGGACGTAAATGACCTAATTGAACATCCAATGACACAAACACACCTATTGGATGCACAAGATTGGTTAAAAACCCGAATTGGACAAGAATATGCCTAGGGAGGACGAAAATGACCGTATTGATCATCCAATGACACAAACAAACCTATTGGATGCGCAAGATTTGTTAAAAACCCTAATTGGACAAGAATATGCCTAGGGAGGACGAAAATGACCTAAATATTAATTCAATGACACAATCAAACTTATCGGATGCACAAGATTGGTTAAAAACCCTAATTGGACAAGAATAAGCCTAGGGAGGACGAAAATAAACTAATTGATCATCCAATGACACAAACACACCTATTAGATGCACAAG
>JBBPBR010001755.1:32870-82446 GCA_037974775.1 Cicer pinnatifidum
TAGGGAGGACGAAAATGACCTAATTGATCATCCAATGACACAAACACACCTATTGGATGCACAAGATTGGTTAAAAACCTAAATTGGACAAATATAAGCCTAGGGAGGACGAAAATGACCTAATTGATCATCCAATGACACAAACACACCTATTGGATGCACAAGATTGGTTAAAAATCCTAATTGGACAAGAATATGCCTAGGGAGGACGAAAATGACCTAAATATTAATTCAATGACACAAACAAAGTTATTGGATGCACAAGATTGGTTAAAAACCCTAATTGGACTAGAATAAGCCTAAGGAGGACGTAAATGACCTAATTGATCATCCAATGACACAAACACACCTATTGGATGGACAAGATTGGTTAAAAACCCTAATTGGACAAGAATATGCCTATTGAGGACGAAAATGACCGTATTGATCATCCAATGACACAAACAAACCTATAGGATGCGCAAGATTTGTTAAAAACCCTAATTGGACAAGAATATGCCTAGGGAGGACGAAAATGACCTAAATATTAATTTAATGACACAATCAAACTTATCGGATGCACAAGATTGGTCAAAAACCCTAATTGGACAAGAATAAGCCTAGGGAGGACGAAAATAAACTAATTGATCATCCAATGACACAAACACACCTATTAGATGCACAAGTTTGGTTAAAAACCCTAATTGGACAAGATTAAGCCTAGGGAGGACGAAAATGATCTAATTGATCATCCAATGACACAAACACACCTATTGGATTCACAAGATTGGTTAAAAACCCTAATTGGACAAGAATAAGCCTAGGGAGGACGAAAATGACCTAATTGATCCTCCAATGACACAAACACACCTATTGGATGCACAAGATTGGTTAAAAACTCTAATTGGACAAGAATATGCCTAGGGAGGACGAAAATGACCTAATTGATCATCCAATGACACAAACACACCTATTGGATGCACAAGATTGGTTAAAAACCCTAATTGGACAAGAATATGCCTATGGAGAACGAAAATGACCTAAATGTTAATCCAATGACACAACTCAACTTATTGGACGCACAAGATTGGTTAAAAACCCTAATTGGACAAGAATATGCCTAGGGAGGACGAAAATGACCTAATTGATCATCCAATGACACAAACACACCTATTGGATGCACAAGATTGGTTAAAAACCCTAGTTGGACAAGAACATGCCTAGGGAGGACGAAAAAGACTTAATTGATCATCCAACGACACTAATGAACTTATTGGATGCACAAGATTGTTTAAAAACCCTAATTGGACAAGAATAAGCCTAGGGAGGACGAAAATGACCTAATTGATCATCCAATGACACAAACACACCTATTGGATGCACAAGATCGGTTAAAAACCCTAATTGGACAAGAATATGCCTAGGGAGGACGAAAATGACCTAATTGATCATCCAATGACACAAACACACCTATTGGATGCACAAGATTGGTTAAAAACCCTAATTGGACAAGAATATGCCTAGGGAGGACGAAAATGACCTAAATATTAATTCAATGACACAAACAAAGTTATTGGATGCACACGATTGGTTAAAAACCCTAATTGGACAAGAATAAGCCTAGGGAGGACGAAAATGACCTAATTGATCATCCAATGACACAAACAAACTTATTGGATGCACAAGATTGGTTAAAAACCCTAATTGGACAAGAATAAGCCTAGGGAGGACGAATATGACCTAATTGATCATCCAATGACACAAATTAACTTATTGGATGCACAAGATTTGTTAAAAACCCTAATTGGACAAGAATAAGCCTAGGGAGGATGAAAATGACCTAATTGATCATCCAATGACCCAAACACACCTATTGGATGCACAAGATTGGTTAAAAACCCTAATTGGACAAGAATTTGCCTAGGGAGGACGAAAATGACCTAAATGCTAATCCAATGACACAACTCAACTTATTGGATGCACAAGATTGGTTAAAAACCCTAATTGGGCAAGAATAAGCCTAGGGAGGACGAAAATGACCTAATTGATCATCCAATGACACAAACTCACCTATTGGATGCACAAGATTGGTTAAAAACCCTAATTGGACAAGAATATGCCTAGGGAGGACGGATATGACCTAAATGTTAATCCAATGACACAAATGAACTTATTGGATGCACAAGATTGGTTAAAAACCCTAATTGGACAAGAATAAGCCTAGGGAGAACGAAAATGACCTAAATGTTAATCCGATGACACAACTCAACTTATTCGATGCACAAGATTGGTTAAAATCCCTAATTGGACAAGAATAAGCCTAGGGAGGACGAAAATGACCTAACTGATCATCCAATGACACAAACACACCTATTGGATGCACAAGATTGGTTAAAAACCCTAATTGGACAAGAATATGCCTAGGGAGGACGAAAATGACCTAATTGATCATCCAATGACACAAACACACCTATTGGATGCACAAGATTGGTTAAAAACCCTAATTGGACAAGAATATGCCTAGGGAGGACGAATATGACCTAAATGTTAATCCAATAACACAAATGAACTTATTGGATGGACAAGATTGGTTAAAAACCCTAATTGGACAAGAATAAGCCTAGGGAGAATGAAAATGACCTAAATGTTAATCCAATGACACAACTCAACTTATTGGATGCACAAGATTGGTTAAAAACCCTAATTGGACAAGAATAAGCCTACGGAGGACGAAAATAACCTAATTGATCATCCAATCAAACAAACACACCTATTGGATGCACAAGATTGGTTAAAAACCCTAATTGGACAAGAATATGCCTAGGAAGGACGAAAATGACCTAAATGTTAATCCAATGACACAAATGAACTTATTCGATGCACAAGATTGGTTAAAAACCCTAATTGGACAAGAATAAGCCTAGGGAGGACGAAAATGACCTAAATGTTCATCCAATGACACAAACACACCTATTGGATGCACAAGATTGGTTAGAAACCCTAATTGGAAAAGAATAAGCCTAAGAAGGACGAAAATGACCTAAATGTTAATCCAATGACACAAATGAACTTATTGGATGCACAAGATTGGTTAAAAACCCTAATTGGACAAGAATAAGCCTAGGGAGGACGAAAATGACCTAAATGTTCATCCAATGACACAAACACACCTATTGGATGCACAAGATTGGTTAAAAACCCTAATTGGACAAGAATAAGCCTATGGAGGACGAAAATGACCTAATTGATCATCCAATGACACAAACACACCTATTGGATGCACAAGATTAGTTAAAAACCCTAATTGGACAAGAATATGCCTAGGGAGGACGAAAATGACCTAATTGATCATCCAATGACACAAATGAACTTATTGGATGCACAAGATTAGTTAAAAACCCTAATTGGACAAGAATATGCCTAGGAAGGACGAAAATGACCTAATTGATCATCCAATGACACAAACACACCTATTGGATGCACAAGATTCGTTAAAAACCCTAATTAGACAAGAATATGCCTAGGGAGGACGAAAATTACCTAATTGATCATCCAATGACACAAACACACCTATTGGATGCACAAGATTGGTTAAAAACTCTAATTGGACAAGAATATGCCTAGGGAGGACGAAAATGACCTAATTGATCATCCAATGACACAAACACACCTATTGGATGCACAAGATTGGTTAAAAACCCTAATTGGACAAGAATATGCCTAGGGAGGACGAAAATGACCTAATTGATCATCCAATGACACAAACACACCTATTGGATGCACAAGATTGGTTAAACACCCTAATTGGACAAGAATATGCCTAGGGAGGACGAAAATGACGTAATTGATCATCCAATGACACAAATGAACTTATTGGATGCACAAGATTTGTTAAAAAACTTAATTGGACAAGAATAAGCCTAGGGAGGACGAAAATGACCTAATTGATCATCCAATGACACAAACACACCTATTGGATGCACAAGATTGGTTAAAAACCCTAATTGGACAAGAATATGCCTAGGGAGGACGAAAATGACCTAATTGATCGTCCAATGACACAAACACACCTATTGGACTCACAAGATTGGTTAAAAACCCTAATTTGACAAGAATATGCCTAGGGAGGACGAAAATTACCTAAATATTAATTCAATGACACAAACAAACTTATCGGATGCACAAGAATGGTTAAAAACCCTAATTGGACAAGAATAAGCCTAGGGAGGACGGAAATGACCTAATTGATCACCCAATGACACAAACACACCTATTGGATGCACAAGATTGGTTAAAAATCCTAATTGGACAAGAATATGCCTAGGGAGGACGAAAATGACCTAAATATTAATTCAATGACACAAACAAAGTTATTGGATGCACAAGATTGGTTAAAAACCCTAATTGGACAAGAATAAGCCTAGGGAGGACGAAAATGACCTAATTGATCGTCCAATGACACAAACACACCTATTGGACTCACAAGATTGGTTAAAAACCCTAATTTGACAAGAATATGCCTAGGGAGGACGAAAATTACCTAAATATTAATTCAATGACACAAACAAACTTATCGGATGCACAAGAATGGTTAAAAACCCTAATTGGACAAGAATAAGCCTAGGGAGGACGAAAATGACCTAATTGATCATCCAATGACACAAACACACCTATTGGATGCACAAGATTGGTTAAAAATCCTAATTGGACAAGAATATGCCTAGGGAGGACGAAAATGACCTAAATATTAATTCAATGACACAAACAAAGTTATTGGATGCACAAGATTGGTTAAAAACCCTAATTGGACTAGAATAAGCCTAAGGAGGACGTAAATGACCTAATTGATCATCCAATGACACAAACACACCTATTGGATGCACAAGATTGGTTAAAAACCCTAATTGGTCAAGAATATGCCTAGGGAGGACGAAAATGACCGTATTGATCATCCAATGACACAAACAAACCTATTGGATGTGCAAGATTTGTTAAAAACCCTAATTGGACAAGAATATGCCTAGGGAGGACGAAAATGACCTAAATATTAATTCAATGACACAATCAAACTTATCGGATGCACAAGATTGGTTAAAAACCCTAATTGGACAAGAATAAGCCTAGGGAGGACGAAAATAAACTAATTGATCATCCAATGACACAAACACACCTATTAGATGCACAAGTTTGGTTAAAAACCCTAATTGGACAAGAATAAGCCTAGGGAGGACGAAAATGATCTAATTGATCATCCAATGACACAAACACACCTATTGGATGCACAAGATTGGTTAAAAACCCTAATTGGTCAAGAATATGCCTAGGGAGGACGAAAATGACCTAATTGATCATCCAATGACACAAACACACCTATTGGATGCACAAGATTGGTTAAAAACCTAAATTGGACAAGAATAAGCCTAGGGAGGACGAAAATGACCTAATTGATCATCCAATGACACAAACACACCTATTGGATGCACAAGATTGGTTAAAAATCCTAATTGGACAAGAATATGCCTAGGGAGGACGAAAATGACCTAAATATTAATTCAATGACACAAACAAAGTTATTGGATGCACAAGATTGGTTAAAAACCCTAATTGGACTAGAATAAGCCTAAGGAGGACGTAAATGACCTAATTGATCATCCAATGACACAAACACACCTATTGGATGGACAAGATTGGTTAAAAACCATAATTGGACAAGAATATGCCTATTGAGGACGAAAATGACCGTATTGATCATCCAATGACACAAACAAACCTATAGGATGCGCAAGATTTGTTAAAAACCCTAATTGGACAAGAATATGCCTAGGGAGGACGAAAATGACCTAAATATTAATTCAATGACACAATCAAACTTATCGGATGCACAAGATTGGTCAAAAACCTTAATTGGACAAGAATAAGCCTAGGGAGGACGAAAATAAACTAATTGATCATCCAATGACACAAACACACCTATTAGATGCACAAGTTTGGTTAAAAACCCTAATTGGACAAGAATAAGCCTAGGGAGGACGAAAATGATCTAATTGATCATCCAATGACACAAACACACCTATTGGATTCACAAGATTGGTTAAAAACCTTAATTGGACAAGAATAAGCCTAGGGAGGACGAAAATGACCTAATTGATCCTCCAATGACACAAACACACCTATTGGATGCACAAGATTGGTTAAAAACTCTAATTGGACAAGAATATGCCTAGGGAGGACGAAAATGACCTAATTGATCATCCAATGACACAAACACACCTATTGGATGCACAAGATTGGTTAAAAACCATAATTGGACAAGAATATGCCTAGGGAGGACGAAAATGACCTAATTGATCATCCAATGACACAAACACACCTATTGGATGCACAAGATTGGTTAAAAACCCTAATTGGACAACAATATGCCTAGGGAGGACGAAAATGACCTAATTGGTCATCCAATGACACAAACACACCTATTGGGTGCACAAGATTGGTTAAAAACCCTAATTGGACAAGAATAAGCCTAGGGAGGACGAAAATGACCTAATTGATCATCCAATGACACAAACACACCTATTGGATGCACAAGATTGGTTAAAAACCCTAATTGGACAAGAATATGCCTAGGGAGGACGAAAATGACCTAATTGATCATCCAATGACACAAACACACCTATTGGATGCACAAGATTGGTTAAAAACCCTAATTGGACTATAATATGCCTAGGGAGGACCAAAATGACCTAAATATTAATTCAATGACACAAACAAACTTATTGGATGCACAAGATTGGTTAAAAACCCTAATTAGACAATAATATGCCTAGGAAGGACGAAAATGACCTAATTGATCATCCAATGACACAAACACACCTATTGGATGCACAAGATTGGTTCAAAACCCTAGTTGGACAAGAACATGCCTAGGGAGGACGGAAATGACCTAGTTGATCATCCAATGACACTAATGAACTTATTGGATACACAAGATTGGTTAAAAACCCTAATTGGACAAGAATAAGCCTAGGGAGGACGAAAATGACCTAATTGATCATCCAATGACACAAACACACCTATTGGATGAACAAGATTGGTTAAAAACCCTAATTGGACAAGAATATCCCTAGGGAGGACGAAAATGACCTAATTGATCATCCAATGACACAAACACACCTATTGGAAGAACAAGATTGGTTAAAAACCCTAATTGGACAAGAATATGCCTAGGGAGGACGAATATGACCTAAATGTCAATCCAATAACACAAATGAACTTATTGGATGCACAAGATTGGTTAAAAACCCTAATTGGACAAGAATAAGCCTAGGGAGGACGAAAATGGCCTAATTGATCATCCAATGACACAAACACACCTATTGGATACACAAGATTGGTTAAAAACCCTAATTGGACAAGAATATGCCTAGGGAGGACGAAAATGACCTAAATGTTAATCCAATGACACAAATGAACTTATTGGACGCACAAGATTGGTTAAAAACCCTAATTAGACAAGAATAAGCTTAGGGAGGATGAAAATGACCTAAATGTTAATCCAAAGAAACAACTCAACTTATTGGATGCACAAGATTGGTTAAAAACCCTAATTGGACAAGAATAACTCTAGGGAGGACGAAAATGACCTAATTGATCATCCAATGACACAAACACACCTATTGGATGCACAAGATTGGTTAAAAACCCTAATTGGACAAGAATAAGCCTAGGGAGGACGAAAATGACCTAATTGATCATCCAATGACACAAACACACCTATTGGATGCACAAGATTGGTTAAAAACCCTAATTGGACAAGAATATGCCTAAGGAGGATGAAAATGACCTAATTGATCATCCAATGACACAAATGAACTTATTGGATGCAAAAGATTAGTTAAAAACCCTAATTGGACAAGAAAAAGCCTAGGGTGGACGAAAATAACCTAATTGATCATCCAATGACACAAACACACCTATTGGATGCACAAGATTGGTTAAAAATCCTAATTGGACAAGAATATGCCTAGGGAGGACGAAAATGACCTAAATATTAATTCAATGACACAAACAAAGTTATTGGATGCACAAGATTGGTTAAAAACCCTAATTGGACTAGAATATGCCTAGGGAGGACGAAAATGACCTAATTGATCATCCAATGACACAAACACACCTATTGGATGCACAAGATTGGTTAAAAACCCTAATTGGACAAGAATATGCCTAGGGAGGACGAAAATGACCTAATTAATAATCCAATGACACAAACACACCTATTGGATGCACAAGATTGGTTAAAAACCCTAATTGGACAAGAATATGCCTAGGGAGGACGAAAATGACCTAATTGATCATCCAATGACACAAACACACCTATTGGATGCACAAGATTGGTTAAAAACCCTAATTGGACAAGAATAAGCCTAAGGAGGATGAAAATAACCTAATTGATCATCCAATGACACAAACACACCTATTGGATGCACAAGATTGGTTAAAAACCCTAATTGGACAAGAATATGCCTAGGGAGGACGAAAATGACCTAATTGATCATCCAATGACACAAACACACCTATTGGATGCACAAGATTGGTTAAAAACCCTAATTGGACAAGAATATGCCTAGGGAGGACGAAAATGACCTAATTGATCATCCAATGACACAAACACACCTATTGGATGCACAAGATTGGTTAAAAACCCTAATTGGACAAGAATATGCCTAGGGAGGACGAAAATGACCTAAATATTAATTCAATTACACAAACAAAGTTATTGGATGCACAAGATTGGTTAAAAACCCTAATTTGACAAGAATAGGCCTAGGGAGGACGTAAATGACCTAATTGATCATCCAATGACACAAACACACCTATTGGATGCACAAGATTGGTTAAAAACCCTAATTGGACAAGAATATGCCTAGGGAGGACGAAAATGACCTAATTGATCATCCAATGACACAAACACACCTATTGGATGCACAAGATTGGTTAAAAACCCTAATTGGACAAGAATATGCCTAGGGAGGACGAAAATGACCTAAATATTAATCCAATGACACAAACACACCTATTGGATGCACAAGATTAGTTAAAAACCCTAATTGGACAAGAATAAGCCTAGGGAGGACGAAAATGACCTAATTGATCATCCAATGACACAAACACACCTATTGGATGCACAAGATTCGTTAAAAACCCTAATTGGACAAGAATATGCCGAGGGAGGACGAAAATAACCTAATTGATCTTCCAATGACACAAACACACCTATTGGATGCACAAGATTGGTTAAAAACCCTAATTGCACAAGAATATGACTAGGGAGGACGAAAATGACCTAAATGTTAATCCAATGACACAAATGAACTTATTGGATGCACAAGATTGGTTAAAAACCCTAATTGGACAAGAATAAGCCTAGGGAGGACGAAAATGACCTAAATGTTAATCCAATGACACAACTCAACTTATTGGATGCACAACATTGGTTAAAAACCCTAATTGGACAAGAATAAGCCTAAGGAGGACGAAAATGACCTAATTGATCATCCAATGACACAAACACATCAATTGGATGCACAAGATTCGTTAAAAACTCTAATTGGACAAGAATATGCCTAGGGAGGATGAAAATGACCTAATTGATCATCCAATGACACAAACACACTTATTGGATGCACAAGATTGGTTAAAAACCCTAATTGGACAAGAATATGCCTAGGGAGTACGAAAATGACCTAATTGATCATCCAATGACACAAACACACTTATTGGATGCACAAGATTGGTTAAAAACCCTAATTGGACAAGAATAAGCCTAGGGAGGACGAAAATGACCTAATTGATCATCCAATGACACAAACACACCAATTGGATGCACAAGATTCGTTAAAAACCCTTATTGGACAAGAATATGCCTAAAGAGGACGAAATTTACCTAATTGATCATCCAATGACACAAAAACACCTATTGGATGCACAAGATTGGTTAAAAACCCTAATTGGACAAGAATATGCCTAGGGCGGACGAAAAAGACCTAATTGATCATCCAATGACACAAACACACCTATTGGATGCACAAGATTGGTTAAAAACCCTAATTGGACAAGAATATGCCTAGGGAGGACGAAAATGACCTAATTGATCATCCAATGACACAAAAACACCTATTGGATGCACAAGATTGGTTAAAAACCCTAATTGGACAAGAATATGCCTAGGGAGGACGAAAATGACCTAAATATTAATTCAATGACACAAACAAAGTTATTGGATGCACAAGATTTGTTAAAAACCCTAATTGGACAAGAATAAGCCTAGGGAGGACGAAAATAACCTAATTGATCATCCAATGACACAAACACACCTATTGGATGCACAAGATTGGTTAAAAACCCTAATTGGACAAGAATATGCCTAGGGAGGACGAAAATGACCTAATTGATCATCCAATGACACAAACACACCTATTGGATGCACAAGATTGGTTAAAAACCCTAATTGGACAAGTAAATGCCTAGGGAGGACGAAAATGACCTAATTGATCATCCAATGACACAAATACACCTATTGGATGCACAAGATTGGTTAAAAACCCTAATTGGACAAGAATAAGCCTAGCGAGGACGAAAATGACCTAATTGATCATCCAATGACACAAACACACCTATTGGATGCACAAGATTGGTTAAAAACCCTAATTGGACAAGAATAAGCTTAGGGAGGACGAAAATGACCTAATTGATCATCCAATGACACAAACACACCTATTGGATGCACAAGATTGGTTAAAAACCATAATTGGACAAGAATATGCCTAGGGAGGACGAAAATGACCTAATTGATCATCCAATGACACAAACGCACCTATTGGATGCACAAGATTGGTTAAAAACCCTAATTGGACAAGAATAAGCCTAGGGAGGACGAAAATGACCTAATTGATCATCCAATGACACAAACACACCTAGTGGATGCACAAGATTGGTTAAAAACCATAATTGGACAAGAATATGCCTAGGGAGGACGAAAATGACCTAATTGATCATCCAATGACACAAACACACCTATTGGATGCACAAGATTGGTTAAAAACCCTAATTGGACAAGAATAAGCCTAGGGAGGACGAAAATAACCTAGTTGATCATCCAATGACACAAATAAACCTATTGGATGCACAAGATTGGTTAAAAACCCAAATTGGACAAGAATATGCCTAGGGAGGACGAAAAGGACCTAAATGTTAATCCAATGACACAAATGAACTTATTGGATGCACAAGATTGGTTAAAAACCCTAATTGGACAAGAATAAGCCTAGGGAGGACGAAAATGACCTAAATGTTAATCCAATGACACAACTCAACTTATTGGATGCACAAGATTGGTTAAAAACCCTAATTGGACAAGAATAAGCCTAGGGAGGACGAAAATGACCTAATTGATCATCCAATGACACAAACACACCATTTGGATGCACAAGATTCGTTAAAAACCCTAATTGGACAAGAATATGGCTAGGGAGGACGAAAATGACCTAATTGATCATCCAATGACTCAAACACACCTATTGGATGCACAAGATTGGTTAAAAACCCTAAATGGACAAGAATATGCCTAGGGAGGACGAAAATGACATAAATGTTAATCCAACGACACAACTCAACTTATTGGATGCACAAGATTGGTTTAAAACCCTAATTGGACAAGAATATGCCGAGGGAGGACGAAAATAACCTAATTGATCATCCAATGACACAAACACAACTATTGGATGCACAAGATTGGTTAAAAACCCTAATTGGATAAGAATAAGCCTAGGGAGGACGAAAATGACCTAAATGTAAATCCAATGACACAACTCAACTTATTGGATGCACAAGATTGGTTAAAAACCCTAATTGGACAAGAATAAGCCTAGGGAGGACGAAAATGACCTAATTGATCATCCAATGACACAAACACACCAATTGGATGCACAAGATTCCTTAAAAACCCTAATTGGACAAGAATATGCCTAGGGAGGACGAAAATGAACTAATTGATCATCCAATGACACAAACACACCTATTGGATGCACAAGATTGGTTAAAAACCCTAATTGGACAAGAATAAGCCTAGGGAGGATGAAAATGACCTAAATGTTAATCCAATGACACAAATGAACTTATTGGATGCACAAGATTGGTTAAAAACCCTAATTGGACAAGAATAAGCCTTGGGAGGACGAAAATGACTTAAATGTTAATCCAATGACACAACTCAACTTATTGGATGCACAAGATTGGTTAAAAACCCTAATTGGACAAGAATAAGCCTATGGAGGACGAAAATGACCTAATTGATCATCCTATGACACAAACACACCTATTGGATGCACAAGATTGGTTAAAGACCCTAATTGGACATGAATAAGCCTAGGGAGGACGAAAATGACCTAATTGATCATCCAATGACCCCAACACACCTATTAGATGCACAAGATTGGTTAAAAACCCTAATTGGACAAGAATAAGCCTAGGGAGGACGAAAATGACCTAATTGATCATTCAATGACACAAACACACCTATTGGATGCACAAGATTGGTTAAAAACCCTAATTGGACAAGAATATGCCTAAGGAGGATGAAAATGACCTAATTGATCATCCAATGACACAAATGAACTTATTGGATGCAAAAGATTAGTTAAAAACCCTAATTGGACAAGAAAAAGCCTAGGGAGGACGAAAATAACCTAATTGATCGTCCAATGACACAAACACACCTATTGGATGCACAATATTGGTCTAAAACTCTAATTGGACCAGAATATGCCTAGGGAGGACGAAAATGACCTAAATGTTAATCCAATGACACAACTCAACTTATTGGATGCACAAGATTGGTTAAAAACCCTAATTGGACAAGAATAAGCCTAGGGAGGACGAAAATGACCTAAATGTTGATCCAATGACACAACTCAACTTATTGGATGCACAAGATTGGTTAAAAGCCCTAATTGGGCAAGAATAAGCCTAGGGAGGACGAAAATGACCTAAATGGTAATCCAATGACACAACTCAACTTATTGGATGCACAAGATTGGTTAAAAACCCTAATTGGACAAGAGTAAGCCTAGGGAGGACGAAAATGACCTAAATGGTAATCCAATGACACAACTCAACTTATTGGATGCACAAGATTGGTTAAAAACCCTAATTGGACAAGAATAAGCCTAGGGAGGACGAAAATGACCTAATTGATCATCCAATGAAACAAACACACTTATTGGATGCACAAGATTGGTTAAAAACCTAATTGGACAAGAATAAACTTATTGGATGCACAAGATTGGTTAAAAACCCTAATTGGACAAAAATAAGCCTAGGGAGGACGAAAATGACCTAATTGATCATCCAATGACACAAACACACCTATTGGATGCACAAGATTCGTTAAACACCCTAATTGGACAAGAATATGCCTAGGGAGGATGAAAATGACCTAATTGATCATCCAATGACACAAACACACCTATTGGATGCACAAGATTGGTTAAAAATCATAATTGGACAGGAATATGCCTAGGGAGGACGAAAATGACCTAATTGATCATCCAATGACACAAATGAACTTATTGAATGCACAAGATTAGTTAAAAACCCTAATTGGACAAGAATATGCCTAGGGAGGACGAAAATAACCTAATTGATCATCCAATGACACAAACACACCTATTGGATGCACAAGATTGGTTAAAAACCCTAATTGGACAAGAATATGCCTAGGGAGCACGAAAATGACCTAATTGGTCATCCAATGACACAAACACACCTATTGGATGCACAAGATTGGTTAAAAACCCTAATTGGACAAGAATAAGCATAGGGAGGAAGAAAATAACCTAATTGATCATCCAATGACACAAACACAACTATTGGATGCACAAGATTGGTTAAAAACCCTAATTGGACAAGAATATGCCTAGGGAGGACGAAAATGACCTAATTGATAATCCAATGACAAAAATGAACTTATTGGATACACAAGATTAGTTAAAAACCCTAATTGGACAAGAATATGCCTAGGGAGGACGAAAATAACCTAATTGATCATCCAATGACACAAACACACCTATTGGATGCACAAGATTGGTTAAAAACCCTAATTGGACAAGAATATGCCTAGGGAAGACGAAAATAACCTAATTGATCATCCAATGACACAAACACACCTATTGGATGCACAAGATTGGTTAAAAACCCTAATTGGACAAGAATATGCCTAGGGAGGACGAAAATGACCTAAATGTTAATCCAATGACACAAATGAACTTATTAGATGCACAAGATTGGTTAAAAACCCTAATTGGACAAGAATAAGCCTAGGGAGGACGAAAATGACCTAAATGTTAATCCAATGACACAACTCAACTTATTGGATGCACAAGATTGGTTAAAAACCCTAATTGGACAAGAATAGGCCTATGGAGGACGCAAATGACATAATTGATCATCCAATGACACAAACACACCTATTGGATGCACAAGATTGGTAAAAAACCCTAATTGGACAAGAATAAGTCTAGGGATGACGAAAATGACCTAAATGTTAATCCAATGACACAACTCAACTTATTGGATGCACAATATTGGTTAAAAACCCTAATTGGACAAGAATAAGCCTAGGGACGACGAAAATGACCTAATTGATCATCCAATGACACAAACACACCTATTAGATGCACAAGATTGGTTAAAAACCCTAATTGGACAAGAATAAGCCTAGGGAGGAACAAAATGACCTAATTGATCATCCAATGACACAAACACACCTATTGGATGCACAAGATTGGTTAAAAACCCTAATTGGACAAGAATAAGCCTAGGGAGGACGAAAATGACCTAATTGATCATCCAATGACACAAACACACCTATTGGATGCACAAGATTGGTTAAAAACCCTAATTGGACAAGAATATGCCTAGGGAGGACGAAAATGACCTAATTGATCATCCAATGACACAAACACACCTATTGGATGCACAAGATTGGTTAAAAACACTAATTGGACAAGAATATTCCTAGGGAGGACAAAAATGACCTAAATATTAATTCAATGACACAAACAAACTTATCGGATGCAGAAGATTGGTTAAAAACCCTAATTGGACAAGAATAAGCCTAGGGAGGACGAAAATGACCTAAATGTTAATCCAATGACACAACTCAACTGATTGGATGCACAAGATTGGTTAAAAACCCTTATTGGACAAGAATAAGCCTAGGGAGGACGAAAATGACCTAGTTGATCATCCAATGACACAAACACACCTATTGGATGCACAAGATTGGTTAAAAACCCTAATTGGACAAGAATATGCCTAGGGAGGACGAAAATGACCTAATTGATCATCCAATGACACAAACACACCTATTGGATGCACAAGATTGGATAAAAACCCAAATTGGACAAGAATAAGCCTAGGGAGGACGAAAATGACCTAATTGATCATCCATTGCCACAAACACAGCTATTGGATGCACAAGATTGGTTAAAAACCCTAATTGGACAAGAATATGCCTAGGGAGGACGAAAATGACCTAATTGATCATCCAATGACACAAACACACCTATTGGATGCACAAGATTGGTTAAAAACCCTAATTGGACAAGAATATGCCTAGGGAGGACGAAAATGACCTAATTGATCATCCAATGACACAAACACACCTATTGGATGCACAATATTGGTTAAAAACCCTAATTGGACAAGAATATGCCTATGGAGGACGAAAATGACCTAATTGATCATCCAATGACACAAACACACCTATTGGATGCACAAGATTGGTTAAAAACCCTAATTGGACAAGAATATGCCTAGGATGGACGAAAATGACCTAATTGATCATCCAATGACACAAACACACCTATTGGATGCACAAGATTGGTTAAAAACCCTAATTGGACAAGAATATGCCTAGGGAGGACGAAAATGACCTAATTGATCATCCAATGACACAAACACACCTATTGGATGCACAAGATTGGTTAAAAACCCTAATTGGACAAGAATATGCCTGGGGAGGACGAAAATGACCTAAATATTAATTCAATGACATAAACAAACTTATTGGATGCACAAGATTGGTTAAAAACCCTAATTGGACAAGAATAAGCCTAGGGAGGACGAAAATGACCTAATTGA
The DNA here is from genome assembly GCA_037974775.1 of Cicer pinnatifidum. Lineage (NCBI taxonomy): Eukaryota > Viridiplantae > Streptophyta > Magnoliopsida > Fabales > Fabaceae > Cicer > Cicer pinnatifidum. The sequence goes on from JBBPBR010001755.1 coordinate 49,047, forward strand.
TCATCCAATGACACAAACACAACTATTGGATGCACAAGATTGGTTAAAAACTCTAATTGGACAAGAATATGCCTAGGGAGGACGAAAATGACCTAATTGATCATCCAATGACACAAACACACCTATTGGATGCACAAGATTGGTTAAAAACCCTAATTGGACAAGAATAAGCCTAGGGAGGACGAAAGTGACCTAATTGATCATTCAATGACACAAACACAATTATTGGATGCACAAGATTGGTTAAAAACCCTAATTGGACAAGAATATGCCTATGGAGGACAAAAATCACCTAATTGATCATCCAATGACACAAACACACCTATTGGATGCACAAGATTGGTTAAAAACCCTAATTGGACAAGAATAAGCCTAGGGAGGACGAAAATGACCTAAATGTTAATCCAATGACACAACTCAACTTATTGGATGCACAAGATTGGTTAAAAACCCTAATTGGACAAGAATAAGCCTAGGGAGGACGAAAATGAACTAATTGATCATCAAATGACACAAACACACCTATTGGATGCACAAGATTCGTTAAAAACCCTAATTGGACAAGAATATGCCTAGGGAGGACGAAAATGACCTAATTGATCATCCAATGACACAAACACACCTATTGGATGCACAAGATTGGTTAAAAACCCTAATGGGACAAGAATATGCCTAGGGAGGACGAAAATGACCTAATTGATCATCCAATGACACAAACACACCTATTGGATGCACAAGATTGGTTAAAAACCCTAGTTGGACAAGAATATGCCTAGGGAGGACGAAAATTACCTAATTGATCATCCAATGACACAAATGAACTTATTGGATGCACAAGATTGGTTAAAAACCCTAATTGGACAAGAATAAGTATAGAAAGGACGAAAATGACCTAATTGATCATCCAATGACACAAACACACCTATTGGATGCACAAGATTGGTTAAAAACCCTAATTGGACAAGAATATGCCTAGGGAGGACGAAAATGACCTAATTGATCATCCAATGACACAAACACACCTATTGGATGCACAAGATTGGTTAAAAACCCTAATTGGACAAGAATATGCCTAGGGAGGACGAAAATGACCTAAATATTAATTCAATGACACAAACAAAGTTATTGGATGCACAAGATTGGTTAAAAACCCTAATTTGACAAGAATAAGTCAAGGGAGGACGAAAATGAGCTAATTGATCATCCAATGACACAAACACACCTATTGGATGCACAAGATTGGTTAAAAACCCTAATTGGACAAGAATAAGCCTAGGGAGGACGAAAATGACCTAATTGATCATCCATTGCCACAAACACACCTATTGGATGCACAAGATTGTTTAAAAACACTAATTGGACAAGAATATGCCTAGGGAGGACGAAAATGACCTAATTGATCATCCAATGACACAATCACACATATTGGATTCACAAGATTCGTTAAAAACCCTAATTGGACAAGAATATGCCTAGGGAGGACGAAAATGACCTAATTGATCATCCAATGACACAAACACACCTATTGGATGCACAAGATTGGTTAAAAACCCTAATTGGACAAGAATATGCCTAGGGAGGACGAAAATGACCTAATTGATCATCCAATGACACAAACACACCTATTGGATGCACAAGATTGGTTAAAAACCCTAATTGGACAAGAATAAGCCTAGGGAGGACGAAAATGACCTAATTGATCATCTAATGAAACAAACACACCTATTGGATGCACAAGATTGGTTAAAAACCCTAATTGGACAAGAATAAGCCTAGGGAGGACGAAAATGACCTAAATGTTAATCCAATGACAAAACTCAACTTATTGGATGCACAAGATTGGTTAAAAACCGTAATTGGACAAGAATATGCCTAGGGAGGACGAAAATGACCTAATTGATCATCCAATGACACAAACACACCTATTGGATGCACAAGATTGGTTAAAAACCCTAATTGGACAAGAATATGCCTAGGGAGGACGAAAATGACCTAAATGTTAATCCAACGACACAAATGAACTTATTGGATGCACAAGATTGATTAAAAACCCTAATTGGACAAGAATAAGCCTAGGGAGGACGAAAATGGCCTAATTGATCATCCAATGACACAAACACACCTATTGGATGCACAAGATTGGTTAAAAAACCTAATTGGACAAGAATATGCCTAGGGAGGACGAAAATGACCTAATTGATCATCCAATGACACAAACACACCTATTGGATGCACAAGATTGGTTAAAAACCTAAATTGGACAAGAATATGCCTAGGGAGGACGAAAATGACCTAATTGATCATCCAATGACACAAAACACCTATTGGATGCACAAGATTGGTTAAAAACCCTAATTGGACAAGAATAAGCCTAGGGAGGACGAAAATGACCTAAATGTTAATCCTATTACACAACTCAACTTATTGGATGCACAAGATTGGTTAAAAACCCTAATTGGACAAGAATAAGCCTAGGGAGGACGAAAATAACCTAATAGATCATCCAATGACACAAACACACCTATTGGATGCACAAGATTCGTTAAAAACCCTAATTGGACAAGAATATGCCTAGGGAGGACGAAAATAACCTAATTGATCATCCAATGACACAAACACACCTATTGGATGCACAAGATTCGTTAAAAACCCTAACTGGACAAGAAAATGCCTAGGGAGGACGAAAATGACCTAATTGATCATCCAATGACACAAACACACCTATTGGATGCACAAGATTGGTTAAAAACCCTAATTGGACAAGAATAAGCCTAGGGTGGACGAAAATGACCTAATTGATCATCCAATGACACAAACACACCTATTGGATGCACAAGATTGGTTAAAAAGTCTAATTGGACAAGAATAAGCCTAGGGAGGACGAAAATGACCTAACTGATCATCCAATGACACAAACACACCTATTGGATGCACAAGATTCGTTAAAAACCCTAATTGGACAAGAATAGGCCTAGGGAGGACGAAAATAACCTAATTGATCATACAATGACACAAACACACCTATTGGATGCACAAGATTCGTTAAAAACCCTAATTGGACAAGAATATGCCTAGGGAGGACGAAAATGACCTAATTGATCATCCAATGACACAAACACACCTATTGGATGCACAAGATTGGTTAAAAACCCTAATTGGACAAGAATATGCCTAGGGAGGACGAAAATGACCTAAATGTTAATCCAACGACACAAATGAACTTATTGGATGCACAAGATTGATTAAAAACCCTAATTGGACAAGAATAAGCCTAGGGAGGACGAAAATGGCCTAATTGATCATCCAATGACACAAACACACCTATTGGATGCACAAGATTGGTTAAAAAACCTAATTGGACAAGAATATGCCTAGGGAGGACGAAAATGACCTAATTGATCATCCAATGACACAAACACACCTATTGGATGCACAAGATTGGTTAAAAACCTAAATTGGACAAGAATAAGCCTAGGGAGGACGAAAATGACCTAATTGATCATCCAATGACACAAACACACCTATTGGATGCACAAGATTGGTTAAAAATCCTAATTGGACAAGAATATGCCTAGGGAGGACGAAAATGACCTAAATATTAATTCAATGACACAAACAAAGTTATTGGATGCACAAGATTGGTTAAAAACCCTAATTGGACTAGAATAAGCCTAAGGAGGACGTAAATGACCTAATTGATCATCCAATGACACAAACACACCTATTGGATGGACAAGATTGGTTAAAAACCCTAATTGGACAAGAATATGCCTATTGAGGACGAAAATGACCGTATTGATCATCCAATGACACAAACAAACCTATAGGATGCGCAAGATTTGTTAAAAACCCTAATTGGACAAGAATATGCCTAGGGAGGACGAAAATGACCTAAATATTAATTCAATGACACAATCAAACTTATCGGATGCACAAGATTGGTTAAAAACCCTAATTGGACAAGAATAAGCCTAGGGAGGACGAAAATAAACTAATTGATCATCCAATGACACAAACACACCTATTAGATGCACAAGTTTGGTTAAAAACCCTAATTGGACAAGAATAAGCCTAGGGAGGACGAAAATGATCTAATTGATCATCCAATGACACAAACACACCTATTGGATTCACAAGATTGGTTAAAAACCCTAATTGGACAAGAATAAGCCTAGGGAGGACGAAAATGACCTAATTGATCATCCAATGACACAAACACACCTATTGGATGCACAAGATTGGTTAAAAACTCTAATTGGACAAGAATATGCCGAAGGATAACTAAAATGACCTAAATTGATCATCCAGTGACACAAAAACACCTATTGGATGCACAAGATTGGTAAAAAACCCTAATTGGAAAAGAATATTCCTAGGGAGGACGAAAATGACCTAATTGATCATCCAATGACACAAACACACCTATTGGATGCACAAGATTGGTTAAAAACCCTAATTGGAAAAGAATATGCCTAGGGAGGACGAAAATGACATAATTGATCATCCAATGACACAAACACACCTATTGGATGCACAAGATTGGTTAAAAACCCTAATTGGACAAGAATAAGCCTAGGGAGGACGAAAATGACCTAATTGATCATCCAATGACACAAACACACCTATTGGATGCACAAGATTGGTTAAAAACCCTAATTGGACAAGAATAAGCCTAGGGAGGACGAAAATGACCTAATTGATCATCCAATGACACAAACACACCTATTGGATGCATAAGATTGGTTAAAAACCCTAATTGGACAAGAATAAGCTTAGGGAGGACGAAAAATGACCTAATTGATCATCCAATGACACAAACACACCTATTGGATGCACAAGATTGGTTAAAAACCCTAATTGGACAAGAATAAGCCTAGGGAGGACGAAAATGACCTAATTGATCATCCAATGACACAAACACACCTATTGGATGCACAAGATTGGTTAAAAACCCTAATTGGACAAGAATAAGCCTAGGGAGGACGAAAATGACCTAATTGATCATCCAATGACACAAACACACCTATTGGATGCACAAGATTGGTTAAAAACCCTAATTGGACAAGAATAAGCCTAGGGAGAATGAAAATGACCTTAATGTTAATCCAATGACACAACTCAACTTATTGGATGCACAAGATTGGTTAAAAACCCTAATTGGACAAGAATAAGCCTAGGGAGGACGAAAATGACCTAATTGATCATCCAATGACACAAACACACCTATTGGATGCACAAGATTGGTTAAAAACCCTAATTGGACAAGAATAAGCCTAGGGAGGACGAAAATGACCTAATTGATCATCCAATGACACAAACACACCTATTGGATACACAAGATTGGTTAAAAACCCTAATTGGGCAAGAATATGCCTAGGGAGGACGTCGAAAATGACCTAAATGTTAATCGAATGACACAAATGAACTTATTGGACGCACAAGATTTGTTAAAAACCTTAATTGGAGAAGAATAAGCATAGGGAGGACGAAAATGACCTAAATGTTAATTCAATGAAACAACTCAACTTATGGGATGCACAAGATTGGTTAAAAACCCTAATTGGACAAGAATAAGCCTAGGGAGGACGAAAATGACCTAATTGATCATCCAATGACACAAACACACCTATTGGATGCACAAGATTGGTTAAAAACCCTAATTGGACAAGAATAAGCCTAGGGAGGACGAAAATGACCTAATTGATCATCCAATGACACAAACACACCTATTGGATGCACAAGATTGGTTAAAAACCCTAATTGGACCAGAATAAACCTAGGGAGGACGAAAATGACCTAATTGATCATCCAATGACACAAACACACCTATTGGATGCACAAGATTGGTTAAAAACCCTAATTGGACAAGAATATGCCTAGGGAGGACGAAAATGACCTAAATATTAATTCAATGACACAAACAAAGTTATTGGATTCACAAGATTGGTTAAAAACCCTAATTTGACAAGAATTAGTCAAGCGAGGACAAAAATGACCTAATTGATCATCCAATGACACAAACACACCTATTGGATGCACAAGATTGGTTAAAAACCCTAATTGGACAAGAATAAGCCTAGGGAGGACGAAAATGACCTAATTGATCATCCAATGACACAGACACACCTATTGGATGCACAAGATTGGTTAAAAACCCTAATTGGACAAGAATATGCCTAGGGAGGACGAAAATGACCTAAATATTAATTCAATGACACAAACAAACTTATCGGATGCACAAGATTGGTTAAAAACCCTAATTGGACAAGAATACGCCTAGGGAGGACGAAAATGACCTAATTGATCATCCAATGACACAAACACACCTATTGGATGCACAAGATTGGTTAAAAACCCTAATTGGACAAGAATAAGCTTAGGGAGGACGAAAATGACCTAATTGATCATCCAATGACACAAACACACCTATTGGATGCACAAGATTGGTTAAAAACCCTAATTGGACAAGAATAAGCTTAGGGAGGACGAAAATGACCTAATTGATCATCCAATGACACAAACTAATCTATTGGATGCACAAGATTGGTTAAAAACCCTAATTGGACAAGAATAAGCCTAGGGAGGACGAAAATGACCTAATTGATCATCCAATGACACAAACACACCTATTGGATGCACAAGATTGGTTAAAAACCCTAATTGGACAAGAATAAGCCTAGGGAGGACGAAAATGACCTAATTGATCATCCATTGCCACAAACACACCTATGGGATGCACAAGATTGGTTAAAAACCCTAATTGGACAAGAATATGCCTTGGGAGGACGAAAATGACCTAATTGGTCATCCAATGACACAAACACACCTATTGGATGCAAAAGATTGGTTAAAAACCCTAATTGGACAAGAATAAGCCTAGGGAGGACGAAAATGACCTAATTGATCATCCAATGACACAAACACACCTATTGGATGCACAAGATTGGTTAAAAACCCTAATTGGACAAGAATAAGCCTAGGGAGGACGAAAATGACCTAATTGATCATCCAATGACACAAACACACCTATTGGATGCACAAGATTGGTTAAAAACCCTAATTGGACAAGAATAAGCCTAGGGAGGACGAAAATGACCTAATTGATCATCCAATGACAGAAACACACCGATTGGATTCACAAGATTGGTTAAAAACCCTAATTCGACAAGAATATGCCTAAGGAGGACGAAAATGACCTAAATATTAATTCAATGACACAAACAAAGTTATTGGATGCACAAGATTGGTTAAAAACCCTAATTGGACAAGAATAAGCCTTGGGATGATGAAAATGACCTAATTGATCATCCAATGACACAAACACACCTATTGGATGCACAAGATTGGTTAAAAACCCTAATTGGACAAGAATAAGCCTAGGGAGGACGAAAATGACCTAATTGATCATCCAATGACACAAACACACCTATTGGATGCACAAGATTGGTTAAAAACCCTAATTGGACAAGAATAAGCCTAGGGAGGACGAAAATGACCTAATTGATCATCCAATGACACAAACACACCTATTGGATGCACAAGATTGGTTAAAAACCCTAATTGGACAAGAATAAGCCTAGGGAGGACGAAAATTACCTAATTGATCATCCAATGACACAAACACACCTATTGGATGCACAAGATTGGTTAAAAATCCTAATTGGACAAGAATAAGCCTAGGGAGGATAAAAATGACCTAATTGATCATCCAATGACACAAACACACCTATTGGATGCACAAGATTGGTTAAAAACCCTAATTGGACAAGAATAAGCCTAGGGAGGACGAAAATGACCTAATTGATCATCCAATGACACAAACACACCTATTGGATGCACAAGATTGGTTAAAAACCCTAATTGGACAAGAATAAGCCTAGGGAGGACGAAAATGACCTAATTGATCATCCAATCACACAAACACACCTATTGGATGCACAAGATTGGTTAAAAACCATAGTTGGACATGAATATGCCTAGGGAGGATGAAAATGACCTAATTGATCATCCAATGACACAAATGAACTTATTGGATGCACAAGATTGGTTAAAAACACTAATTGGACAAAAATAAGCCTAGGGAGGACAAAAATGACCTAATTGATCATCCAATGACACAAACACACCTATTGGATGCACAAGATTGGTTAAAAACCCTAATTGGACAAGAATAAGCCTAGGGAGGACGAAAATGACCTAATTGATCATCCAATGACACAAACACACCTATTGGATGCACAAGATTGGTTAAAAACCCTAATTGGACAAGAATAAGCCTAGGGAGGACGAAAATGACCTAATTGATCATCCAATGACACAAACACACCTATTGGATGCACAAGATTGGTTAAAAATCCTAGTTGGACAAGAATATGCCTAGGGAGGACGAAAATGACCTAATTGATCATCCAATGACACAAATGAACTTATTGGATGCACAAGATTGGTTAAAAACCCTAGTTTATGCCTAGGGAGGACGAAAATGACCTAATTGATAATCCAATGACACAAATGAACTTATTGGATGCACAAGATTTGTTAAAAACCCTAATTGGACAAGAATAAGCCTAGGGAGGACAAAAATGACCTAATTGATCATCCAATGACACAAACACACCTATTGGATGCACAAGATTGGTTAAAAACCCTAATTGGACAAGAATAAGCCTAGGGAGGACGAAAATGACCTAATTGATCATCCAATGACACAAACACACCTATTGGATGCACAAGATTGGTTAAAAACCCTAATTGGACAAGAATATGCCTAGGGAGGACGAAAATGACCTAATTGATCATCCAATGACACAAACACACCTATTGGATTCACAAGATTGGTTAAAAACCCTAATTGGACAAGAATATGCCTAGGGAGGACGAAAATAACCTAATTGATCATCCAATGACACAAACACACCTATTGGATGCACAAGATTCGTTAAAAACCCTAATTGGACAAGAATATGCCTAGGGAGGACGAAAATGACCTAATTGATCATCCAATGACACAAACACACCTATTGGATGCACAAGATTGGTTAAAAACCCTAATTGGACAAGAATAAGCTTAGGGAGGACGAAAATGACCTAATTGATCATCCAATGACACAAACACACCTATTGGATGCACAAGATTGGTTAAAAACCCTAATTGGACAAGAATATGCCTAGGGAGGACCAAAATGACCTAAATATTAATTCAATGACACAAACAAAGTTATTGGATGCACAAGATTGGTTAAAAACCCTAATTGGACAAGAATAAGCCTAGGGAGGACGTAAATGACCTAATTGATCATCCAATGACACAGACACACCTATTGGATGCACAAGATTGGTTAAAAACCCTAATTGGACAAGAATATGCCTAGGGAGGACGAAAATGACCTAAATATTAATTCAATGACACAAACAAACTTATCGGATGCACATGATTGGTTAAAAACCCTAATTGGACAAGAATAAGCCTAGGGAGGACGAAAATGATCTAATTGATCATCCAATGACACAAACACACCTATTGGATGCACAAGATTGGTTAAAAACCCTAATTGGACAAGAATAAGCCTAGGGAGGACGAAAATGACCTAATTGATCATTCAATGACACAAACACACCTATTGGATGCACAAGATTGGTTAAAAACCCTAATTGGACAAGAATATGCCTAAGGAGGATGAAAATGACCTAATTGATCATCCAATGACACAAATGAACTTATTGGATGCACAAGATTAGTTAAAAACCCTAATTGGACAAGAATAAGCCTAGGGAGGACGAAAATAACCTAATTGATCATCCAATGACACAAACACACCTATTGGATGCACAATATTGGTCTAAAACTCTAATTGGACAAGAATATGCCTAGGGAGGACGAAAATGACCTAAATGTTAATCCAATGACACAACTCAACTTATTGGATGCACAAGATTGGTTAAAAACCCTAATTGGACAAGAATAAGCCTAGGGAGGACGAAAATGACCTAAATGTTGATCCAATGACACAACTCAACTTATTGGATGCACAAGATTGGTTAAAAACCCTAATTGGGCAAGAATAAGCCTAGGGAGGACGAAAATGACCTAAATGGTAATCCAATGACACAACTCAACTTATTGGATGCACAAGATTGGTTAAAAACCCTAATTGGACAAGAATAAGCCTAGGGAGGACGAAAATGACCTAAATGGTAATCCAATGACACAACTCAACTTATTGGATGCACAAGATTGGTTAAAAACCCTAATTGGACAAGAATAAGCCTAGGGAGGACGAAAATGACCTAATTGATCATCTAATGAAACAAACACACCTATTGGATGCACAAGATTGGTTAAAAACCTTAATTGGACAAGAATAAACTTATTGGATGCACAAGATTGGTTAAAAACCCTAATTGGACAAGAATAAGCCTAGGGAGGACGAAAATGACCTAATTGATCATCCAATGACACAAACACACCTATTGGATGCACAAGATTCGTTAAAAACCCTAATTGGACAAGAATATGCCTAGGGAGGATGAAAATGACCTAATTGATCATCCAATGACACAAACACACCTACTGGATGCACAAGATTGGTTAAAAATCATAATTGGAAAGGAATATGCCTAGGGAGGACGAAAATGACCTAATTGATCATCCAATGACACAAATGAACTTATTGAATGCACAAGATTAGTTAAAAACCCTAATTGGACAAGAATATGCCTAGGGAGGACGAAAATAACCTAATTGATCATCCAATGACACAAACACACCTATTGGATGCACAACATTGGTTAAAAACCCTAATTGGACAAGAATATGCCTAGGGAGGACGAAAATGACCTAAATGTTAATCCAATGACACAAATGAACTTATTGGATGCACAAGATTGATTAAAAACCCTAATTGGACAAGAATAAGCCTAGGGAGGACGAAAATGGCCTAATTGATCATCAAATGACACAAACACACCTATTGGATGCACAAGATTGGTTAAAAAACCTAATTGGACAAGAATAAGCCTAGGGAGGACGAAAATGACCTAAATGTTAATCCAATAACACAAATGAACTTATTGGATGCACAAGATTGGTTTAAAACCCTAATTGGACAAGAATAAGCCTAGGGAGGACGAAAATTGCCTAATTGATCATCCAATGACACAACACACCTATTGGATGCACAAGATTGGTTAAAAAACCTAATTGGACAAGAATAAGCCTAGGGAGGACGAAAATGACCTAATTGATCATCCATTGCCACAAACACACCTATTGGATCCACAAGATTGGTTAAAAACCCTAATTGGACAAGAATATGCCTAGGGAGGACGAAAATGACCTAATTGATCATCCAATGACACAAACACACCTATTGGATGCACAAGATTGGTTAAAAACCCTAATTGGACAAGAATATGCCTAGGGAGGACGAAAATGACCTAATTGATCATCCAATGACACAAACACACCTATTGGATGCACAAGATTGGTTAAAAACCCTGAATAGACAAGAATATGCCTAGGGAGGACGAAAATGACCTAAATATTAATTCAATGAAACAAACAAACTTATTGGATGCACAAGATTGGTTAAAAACCCTAATTGGACAAGAATAAACCTAGGGAGGACGAAAATGACCTAATTGATCATCCAATGACACAAACACACCTATTGGATGCACAAGATTGGTTAAAAACCCTAATTGGACAAGAATATGCCTAGGGAGGACGAAAATGACCTAATTGATCATCCAATGACACAAACACACCTATTCGATGCACAACATTGGTTAAAAACCCTAATTGGACAAGAATAAGCATAGGGAGGAAGAAATTGACCTAATTGATCATCCAATGACACAAACACACCTATTGGATGCACAAGATTGGTTAAAAACCCTAATTGGACAAGAATAAGCCTAGGGAGGACGAAAATGACCTAATTGATCATTCAATGACACAAACACACCTATTGGATGCACAAGATTGGTTAAAAACCCTAATTGCACAAGAATATGCCTAAGGAGGACGAAAATGACCTAATTGATCATCCAATGACACAAACACACCTATTGGATGCACAAGATTGGTTAAAAACCCTAATTGGACAAGAATATGCCTAGGGAGGACGAAAATGACCTAAATGTTAATCCAATGACACAAATGAACTTTTTGGATGCACAAGATTGGTTAAAAACATTAATTGGACAAGAATAAGCCTAGGGAGGACGAAAATGACCTAATTGATCATCCAATGACACAAACACACCTATTGGATGCACAAGATTGGTTAAAAACCCTAATTGGACAAGAATATGCCTAGGGAGGACGAAAATGACCTAAATGTTAATCCAATGACACAAATGAACTTATTGGATGCACAAGATTGGTTAAAATCCCTAATTGGACAAGAATAAGCCTAGGGAGGACGAAAATGACCTAATTGATCATCCAATGACACAAACACGACTATTGGATGCACAAGATTGGTTAAAAACCCTAATTGGACAAGAATATGCCTAGGGAGGACGAAAATGACCTAATTGATCATCCAATGACACAAACACACCTATTGGATGCACAAGATTGGTTAAAAACCCTAATTGGACAAGAATATGCCTAGGGAGGACGAAAATGACCTAAATGTTAATCCAATGACACAAATGAACTTATTGGATGCACAAGATTGGTTAAAAACCCTAATTGGACAAGAATAAGCCTAGGCAGGACGAAAATGACCTAATTGATCATCCAATGACACAAACACACCAATTGGATGCACAAGATTGGTTAAAAACCCTAATTGGACAAGAATAAGCCTAGGGAGGACGAAAATGACCTAATTGATCATCCAATGACACAAACACACCTATTGGATTCACAAGATTGGTTAAAAACCCTAATTCGACAAGAATAAGCCTAGGGATGACGAAAATGACCTAAATGTTAATCCAATGACACAACTCAACTTATTGGATGCACAAGATTGGTTAAAAACCCTAATTGGACAAGAATATGCCTAGGGAGGACGAAAATGACCTAAATGTTAATCCAATGACACAAATGAACTTATTGGATGCACAAGATTGGTTAAAAACCCTAATTGGACAAGAATAAGCCTAGAGAGGACGAAAATGACCAAATTGATCATCCAATGACACAAACACACCTATTGGATGCACAAGATTGGTTAAAAACCCTAATTGGACAAGAATATGCCTAGGGAGGACGAAAATGACCTAATTGATCATCCAATGACACAAACACACCTATTGGATGCACAAGATTGGTTAAAAACCCTAATTGGACAAGAATATGCCTAGGGAGGACGAAAATGACCTAAATGTTAATCCAACGACACAAATGAACTTATTGGATGCACAAGATTGATTAAAAACCCTAATTGGACAAGAATAAGCCTAGGGAGGACGAAAATGGCCTAATTGATCATCCAATGACACAAACACACCTATTGGATGCACAAGATTGGTTAAAAACCCTAATTGGACAAGAATATGCCTAAGGAGGACGAAAATGACCTAAATATTAATTCAATGACACAAACAAACTTATCAGATGCACAAGATTGGTTAAAAACCCTAATTGGACAAGAATAAGCCTAGGGAGGACGAAAATGACCTAATTGATCATCCAATGACACAAACACACCTATTGGATGCACAAGATTGGTTAAAAACCCTAATTGGACAAGAATATGCCTAGGGAGGACGAAAATGACCTAAATGTTAATCCAATGACACAAATGAACCTATTGGATGCACAAGATTGATTAAAAACCCTAATTGGACAAGAATAAGCCTAGGGAGGACGAAAATGACCTAATTGATCATCCAATGACACAAACACACCTATTGGATGCACAAGATTGGTTAAAAACCCTAGTTGGACAAGAATATGCCTAGGGAGGACGAAAATGACCTAATTGATCATTCAATGACACAAACACACCTATTGGATACACAAGAATTGTTAAAAACCCTAATTGGACAAGAATATGCCTAGGGAGGACGAAAATGACCTAATTGATCATCCAATGACACAAACACACCTATTGGATGCACAAGATTGGTTAAAAACCCTAATTGGACAAGAATATGCCTAGGGAGGACGAAAATGACCTAAATATTAATTCAATGACACAAACAAACTTATTGGATGCACTAGATTGGTTAAAAACCCTAATTGGACAAGAATAAGCCTAGGGAGGACGAAAATGACCTAATTGATCATCCAATGACACAAACACACCTATTGGATGCACAAGATTGGTTAAAAACCCTAGTTGGACAACAACATGCCTAGGGAGGACGAAAATGACCTAATTGATCATCCAATGACACTAATGAACTTATTGGATGCACAAGATTGGTTAAAAACCCTAATTGGACAAGAATAAGCCTAGGGAGGACGAAAATGACCTAATTGATCATCCAATGACACAAACACACGTATTGGATGCACAAGATTGGTTAAAGACCGTAATTGGACAAGAATATGCCTAGGGAGGACGAAAATGACCTAATTGATCATCCAATGACACAAACACACCTATTGGATGCACAAGATTGGTTAAAAACCCTAATTGGACAAGAATATGCCTAGGGAGGACGAATATGACCTAAATGTTAATCCAATAACACAAATGAACTTATTGGATGCACAAGATTGGTTAAAAACCCTAATTGGACAAGAATATGCCTAGGGAGGACGGATATGACCTAAATGTTAATCCAATGACACAGATGAACTTATTGGATGCACAAGATTGGTTAAAAACCCTAATTGGACAAGAATAAGCCAAGGGAGGACGAAAATGACCTAATTGATCATCCAATGACACAAACACACCTATTGGATGCACAAGATTGGTTAAAAACCCTAATTGGACAAGAATAAGCCTAGGGAGGACGAAAATGACCTAATTGTTCATCCAATGACACAAACACACCTATTGGATGCACAAGATTGGTTAAAAACCCTAATTGGACAAGAATAAGCCTAGTGAGGACGAAAATGACCTAATTGATCATCCAATGACACAAACACACCTATTGGAAGCCCAAGATTGGTTAAAAACCTTAGTTGGACAAGAATATGCCTAGGGAGGACGAAAATGACCTAATTGATCATCCAATGACAAAAATGAACTTATTGGATTCACAAGATTGGTTAAAAACCCTAATTGGACAAGAATAAGCATAGAAAGGACTAAAATTACCTAATTGATCATCCAATGACACAAACACACCTATTGGATGCACAAGATTGGTTAAAAACCCTAATTGGACAAGAATATGCCTAGGGAGGACGAAAATGACCTAAATGTTAATCCAATGACACAAATGAACTTATTGGATGCACAAGATTGGTTAAAAACCCTAATTGGACAAGAATAAGCCTAGGAAGGACGAAAATAACCTAATTGATCATCCAATGACACAAACACACCTATTGTATGCACAAGATTGGTTAAAAACCCTCATTGGACAAGAATACGCCTAGGGAGGACGAAAATGACCTAAATATTAATTCAATGACACAAACAAAGTTATTGGATGCACAAGATTGGTTAAAAACCCTAATTGGACAAGAATAAGTCTAGGGAGGACGAAAATGACCTAATTGATCATCCAATGACACAAACACACCTATTGGATGCACAAGATTGGTTAAAAACCCTAATTGGACAAGAATAAGCCTAGGGAGGAAGAAAATGACCTAATTAATCATCCAATGACACAAACACACCTATTGGATGCACAAGATTGGTTAAAAACCCTAATTGGACAAGAATAAGCCTAGGGAGGACGAAAATGACCTAATTGATCATCCAATGAAACAAACACACCTATTGGATGCACAAGATTGGTTAAAAACCCTAATTGGACAAGAATAAGCCTTGGGAGGAAGAA
The DNA here is from genome assembly GCA_037974775.1 of Cicer pinnatifidum. Taxonomy (NCBI): domain Eukaryota; kingdom Viridiplantae; phylum Streptophyta; class Magnoliopsida; order Fabales; family Fabaceae; genus Cicer; species Cicer pinnatifidum. The sequence goes on from JBBPBR010001755.1 coordinate 64,977, forward strand.
AATGACCTAAATGTTAATCCAATGACAAAACTCAACTTATTGGATGCACAAGATTGGTTAAAAACCCTAATTGGACAAGAATATGCCTAGGGTGGACGAAAATGACCTAAATGTTAATCCAATGACACAAATGAACTTATTGGATGCAGAAGATTGGTTAAAAACCCTAATTGGACAAGAATAAGCCTAGGGAAGACGAAAATGACCTAAATGTTAATCCAATGACACTACTCAACTTATTGGATGCACAAGATTGGTTAAAAACCCTAATTGGACAAGAATAAGCATAGGGAGGACGAAAATGACCTAATTGATCATCCAATGACACAAACACACCTATTGGATGCACAAGATTGGTTAAAAACCCTAATTGGACAACAATATGCCTAGGGAGGACGAAAATGACCTAAATGTTAATCCAATGACACAAATGAACTTATTGGATTCACAAGATTGGTTAAAAACCCTAATTGGACAAGAATAAGCCTAGGGAGGACGAAAATGGCCTAATTGATCATCCAATGACACAAACACACCTATTGGATGCACAAGATTGGTTAAAAAACCTAATTGGACAAGAATAAGCCTAGGGAGGACGAAAATGACCTAATTGATCATCCATTGCCACAAACACACCTATTGGATGCACAAGATTGGTTAAAAACCCTAATTGGACAAGAATATGCCTAGGGAGGACGAAAATGACCTAATTGATCATCATATGACACAAACACACCTATTGGATGCACAAGATTGGTTAAAAACCCTAATTGGACAAGAATAAGCCTAGGGAGGACAAAATGACCTAAATGTTAATCCAATGACAAAACTCAACTTATTGGAAGCACAAGATTGGTTAAAAACCCTAATTGGACTAGAATATGCCAAGGGAGGACAAAAATGACCTAATTGATCATCCAATGACACAAATGCACCTATTGGATGCACAAGATTGGTTAAAAACCCTAATTGGACAAGAATAAGCCTAGGGGGGACGACAATGACCTAAATGGTAATCCAATGACACAACTCAACTTATTGGATGCACAAGATTGGTTAAAAAACCCTAATTGGACAAGAATAAGCCTAGGGAGGACGAAAATGACCTAATTGATCATCCAATGACAGAAACACACCTATTGGATGCACAAGATTCATTAAAAACCCTAATTGGACAAGAATAAGCCTAGGGAGGACGAAAATGACATAATTGATCATCCAATGACACAAACACACCTATTGGATGCACAAGATTCGTTAAAATCCCAAATTGGACAAGAATATGCCTAGGGAGGACGAAAATGACCTAATTGATTATCCAATGACACAAACACACCTATTGGATGCACAAGATTGGTTAAAAACCCTAATTGGACAAGAATAAGCCTAGGGAGGACGAAAATGACCTAAATGGTAATCCAATGACACAACTCAACTTATTGGATGCACAAGATTGGTTAAAAACCCTAATTGGACAAGAATAAGCCTAGGGAGGACGAAAATGACCTAATTGATCATCCAATGAAACAAACACACCTATTGGTGCACAAGATTGGTTAAAAATCCAAATTGGACAACAATAAGCCTAGGGAGGACAAAAATGACCTAAATGTTAATCCAATGACACAACTCAACTTATTGGATGCACAAGATTGGTTAAAAAACCCTAATTGGACAAGAATAAGCCTAGGGAGGACGAAAATGACCTAATTGATCATCCAATGACAGAAACACACCTATTGGATGCACAAGATTCATTAAAAACCCTAATTGGACAAGAATAAGCCTATGGAGGACGAAAATGACATAATTGATCATCCAATGACACAAACACACCTATTGGATGCACAAGATTCATTAAAAACCCAAATTGGACAAGAATAAGCCTAGGGAGGACGAAAATGGCCTAATTGATCATCAAATGACACAAACACACCTATTGGATGCACAAGATTGGTTAAAAAACCTAATTGGACAAGAATAAGCCTAGGGAGGACGAAAATGACCTAAATGTTAATCCAATAACACAAATGAACTTATTGGATGCACAAGATTGGTTAAAAACCCTAATTGGACAAGAATAAGCCTAGGGAGGACGAAAATTGCCTAATTGATCATCCAATGACACAACACACCTATTGGATGCACAAGATTGGTGAAAAAACCTAATTGGACAAGAATAAGCCTAGGGAGGACGAAAATGACCTAATTTATCATCCATTGCCACAAACACACCTATTGGATGCACAAGATTGGTTAAAAACCCTAATTGGACAAGAATATGCCTAGGGAGGACGAAAATGACCTAAGTGATCATCCAATGACACAAACACACCTATTGGATGCACAAGATTGGTTAAAAACCCTAATTGGACAAGAATAAGCCTAGGGAGGACGAAAATGACCTAATTGATCATCTAATGAAACAAACACACCTATTGGATGCACAAGATTGGTTAAAAACCCTAATTGGACAAGAATAAGCCTAGGGAGGACGAAAATGACCTAAATGTTAATCCAATGACAAAACTCAACTTATTGGATGCACAAGATTGGTTAAAAACCCTAATTGGACAAGAATATGCCTAGGGAGGACGAAAATGACCTAATTGATCATCCAATGACACAAACACACCTATTGGATGCACAAGATTGGTTAAAAACCCTAATTGGACAAGAATATGCCTAGGGAGGACGAAAATGACCTAAATGTTAATCCAACGACACAAATGAACTTATTGGATGCACAAGATTGATTAAAAACCCTAATTGGACAAGAATAAGCCTAGGGAGGACGAAAATGGCCTAATTGATCATCCAATGACACAAACACACCTATTGGATGCACAAGATTGGTTAAAAAACCTAATTGGACAAGAATATGCCTAGGGAGGACGAAAATGACCTAATTGATCATCCAATGACACAAACACACCTATTGGATGCACAAGATTGGTTAAAAACCTAAATTGGACAAGAATAAGCCTAGGGAGGACGGAAATGACCTAATTGATCATCCAATGACACAAAACACCTATTGGATGCACAAGATTGGTTAAAAACCCTAATTGGACAAGAATAAGCCTAGGGAGGACGAAAATGACCTAAATGTTAATCCTATTTCACAACTCAACTTATTGGATGCACAAGATTGGTTAAAAACCCTAATTGGACAAGAATAAGCCTAGGGAGGACGAAAATAACCTAATAGATCATCCAATGACACAAACACACCTATTGGATGCACAAGATTCGTTAAAAACCCTAATTGGACAAGAATATGCCTAGGGAGGACGAAAATAACCTAATTGATCATCCAATGACACAAACACACCTATTGGATGCACAAGATTCGTTAAAAACCCTGTTGGACAAGAATGTGCCTAGGGAGGACGAAAATGACCTAATTGATCATCCAATGACACAAACACACCTATTGGATGCACAAGATTGGTTAAAAACCCTAATTGGACAAGAATAAGCCTAGGGAGGACGAAAATGACCTAATTGATCATCCAATGACACAAACACACCTATTGGATGCACAAGATTGGTTAAAAACCCTAATTGGACAAGAATAAGCCTAGGGAGGACGAAAATGACCTAATTGATCATCCAATGACACAAACACATCTATTGGAAGCACAAGATTGGTTAGAAACCCTAGTTGGACAAGAATATGCCTAGGGAGGACGAAAATGACCTAATTGATCATCCAATGACACAAATGAACTTATTGGATGCACAAGATTGCTTAAAAACCCTAATTGGACAAAAATAAGCATAGAAAGGACGAAAATGACCTAATTGATCATCCAATGACACAAACACACCTATTGGATGCACAAGATTGGTTAAAAACCCTAATTGGACAAGAATAAGCCTAGGGAGGACGAAAATGACCTAATTGATCATCCAATGACACAAACACACCTATTGGATGCACAAGATTGGTTAAAAACCCTAATTGGACAAGAATAAGCCTAGGGAGGACGAAAATGACCTAATTGATCATCCAATGACACAAACACACCTATTGGATGCACAAGATTGGTTAAAAACCCTAATTGGACAAGAATAAGCCTAGGGAGGACGAAAATGACCTAATTGATCATCCAATGACACAAACACACCTATTGGATGCACAAGATTGGTTTAAAACCCTAGTTGATCAAGAATATGCCTAGGAAGGACGAAAATGACCTAATTGATCATCCAATGACACAAATGAACTTATTGGATGCACAAGATTGGTTAAAAACCCTAATTGGACAAGAATAAGCCTAGGGAGGACGAAAATGACCTAATTGATCATCCAATGACACAAACACACCTATTGGATGCACAAGATTGGTTAAAAACCCTAATTGGACAAGAATAAGCCTAGGGAGGACGAAAATGACCTAATTGATCATCCAATGACACAAACACCCCTATTGGATGCACAAGATTGGTTAAAAACCCTAATTGGACAAGAATAAGCCTAGGGAGGACGAAAATGACCTAAATGTTAATCCAATGACACAACTCAACTTATTGGATGCACAAGATTGGTTAAAAAAGCTAATTGGACAAGAATAAGCCTAGGGAGGACGAAAATGACCTAATTGATCATCCAATGACACAAAGACACCTATTGGATGCACAAGATTGGTTAAAAACCCTAATCGGACAAGAATATGCCTAGGTAGGACGAAAATGACCTTATTGATCATCCAATGACACAAACACACCTATTGGATGCACAAGATTGGTTAAAAACCCTAATCGGACAAGAATATGCCTAGGTAGGACGAAAATGACCTAATTGATCATCCAATGACACAAACACACCTATTGGATGCACAAGATTGGTTAAAAACCCTAATTGGACAAGAATAAGCCTAGGGAGGACGAAAATGACCTAATTGATCATCCAATGACACAAACGCACATATTGGATGCACAAGATTGGTTAAAAACCCTAATTGGACAAGAATATGCCTAGGGAGGACGAAAATGACCTAAATGTTAATCCAATGACACAAATGAACTTATTGGATGCACAAGATTGGTTAAAAACCCTAATTGGACAAGAATATGCCTAGGGAGGACGAAAATGACCTAATTGGTCATCCAATGACACAAACACACCTATTGGATGCACAAGACTGGTTAAAAACCCTAATTGGACAAGAATAAGCCTAGGGAGGACGAAAATAACCTAATTGATCATCCAATGACACAAACACACCTATTGGATGCACAAGATTGGTTAAAAACCCTAATTGGACAAGAATATGCCTAGGGAGGACGAAAAGGACCTAATTGATCATCCAATGACACAAACACACCTATTGGATGCACAAGATTGGTTAAAAACCCTAATTGGACAAGAATATGCCTAGGGAGGACGAAAATGACCTAATTGATCATCCAATGACACAAACACACCTATTGGATGCACAAGATTGCTTTAAAACCCTAATTGGACAAGAATGTGCCTAGGGAGGACGAAAATGACCTAATTGATCATCCAATTACACAAATGAACGTATTGGATGCACAAGATTAGTTAAAAACCCTAATTGGACAAGAATATGCCTAGGGAGGACGAAAATAACCTAATTGATCATCCAATGACACAAACACACCTATTGGATGCACAAGATTGGTTAAAAACCCTAATTGGACAAGAATTTGCCTAGGGAGGACGAAAATGACCAAATTAATCATCCAATGACACAAACACACCTATTGGATGCACAAGATCGGTTAAAAACCCTAATGGGACAAGAATAAGCCTAGGGAGGACGAAAATGACCTAATTGATCATCCAATGACACAAACACACCTATTGGATGCACAAGATTGGTTAAAAACCCTAATTGGACAAGAATATGCCTAGGGAGGACGAAAATGACCTAATTGATCATCCAATGACACAAATGAACGTATTGGATGCACAAGATTAGTTAAAAAGCCTAATTGGACAAGAATATGCTTAGGGAGGACGAAAATAACCTAATTGATCATCCAATGACACAAACACACCTATTGGATGCACAAGATTGGTTAAAAACCCTAATTGGACAAGAATATGCCTAGGGAGGACGAAAATGACCTAATTGATCATCCAATGACACAAACACACCTATTGGATGCACAAGATTGGTTAAAAACCCTAATTGGACAAGAATATGCCTAGGGAGGACGAAAATGACCTAATTGATCATCCAATGACACAAACACACCTATTGGATGCAGAAGATTGGTTAAAAACCCTAATTGGACAATAATATGCGTAGGGAGGACGAAAATGACCTAAATATTAATTCAATGACACAAACAAACTTATTGGATTCACAAGATTGGTTAAAAACCCTAATTGGGCAAGAATAGGCCTAGGGAGGACGAAAATGACCTAATTGATCATCCAATGACACAAACACACCTATTGGATGCACAAGATTGGTTAAAAACCCTAATTGGACAAGAATAAGCCTAGGGAGGACGAAAATGACCTAATTGATCATCCAATGACACAAACACACCTATTGGATGCACAAGATTGGTTAAAAACCCTAATTGGACAAGAATATGCCTAGGGAGGACGAAAATGACCTAATTGATCATCCAATGACACAAACACACCTATTGGATGCACAAGATTGGTTAAAAACCCTAATTGGACAAGAATATGCCTAGGGAGGACGAATATGACCTAAATGTTAATCCAATAACACAAATGAACTTATTGGATGCAAAAGATTGGTTAAAAACCCTAATTGGACAACAATAAGCCTAGGGAGAACGAAAATGACCTAAATCTTAATCCAATGACACAACTCAACTTATTGGATGCACAAGATTGGTTAAAAACCCTAATTGGACAAGAATAAGCCTAGGGAGGACGAAAATGACCTAATTGATCATCCAATGACACAAACACACCTATTGGATGCACAAGATTGGTTAAAAACCCTAATTGGACAAGAATATGCCTAGAGAGGACGAAAATGACCTAATTGATCATCCAATGACACAAACACACCTATTGGATGCACAAGATCAGTTAAAAACCCTAATTGGACAAGAATAAGCCTAGGGAGGACGAAAATGACCTAAATATTAATCTAATGACACAACTCAACTTATTGGATGCACAAGATTGGTTAAAAACCCTAATCGGACAAGAATATGCCTAGGTAGGACGAAAATGACCTAATTGATCATCCAATGACACAAACACACCTATTGGATGCACAATATTGGTTAAAAACCCTAATTGGACAAGAATAAGCCTAGGGAGGACGAAAATGACCTAATTGATCATCCAATGAAACAAACACACCTATTGGATGCACAAGATTGGTTAAAAACCCTAATTGGACAAGAATAAGCCTAGGGAGGAAGAAAATTACCTAAATGTTAATCCAATGACAAAACTCAACTTATTGGATGCACAAGATTGGTTAAAAACCCTAATTGGACAAGAATATGCCTAGGGAGGACGAAAATGACCTAAATGTTAATCCAATGACACAAATGAACTTATTGGATGCAGAAGATTGGTTAAAAACCCTAATTGGACAAGAATAAGCCTAGGGAGGACGAAAATGACCTAAATGTTTATCCAATGACACTACTCAACTTATTGGATGCACAAGATTGGTTAAAAACCCTAATTGGACAAGAATAAGCCTAGGGAGGACGAAAATGACCTAATTGATCATCCAATGACACAAACACACCTATTGGATGCACAAGATTGGTTAAAAACCCTAATTGGACAACAATATGCCTAGGGAGGAAAAAAATGACCTAAATGTTAATCCAATGACACAAATGAACTTATTGGATTCACAAGATTGGTTAAAAACCCTAATTGGACAAGAATAAGCATAGGGAGGACGAAAATGGCCTAATTGATCATCCAATGACACAAACACACCTATTGGATGCACAAGATTGGTTAAAAAACCTAATTGGACAAGAATAAGCCTAGGGAGGACGAAAATGACTTAATTGATCATCCATTGCCACAAACACACCTATTGGATGCACAAGATTGGTTAAAAACCCTTATTGGACAAGAATATGCCTAGGGAGGACGAAAATGACCTAATTGATCGTCATATGTCACAAACACACCTATTGGATGCACAAGATTGGTTAAAAACCCTAATTGGACAAGAATATGCCTAGGGAGGACAAAATGACCTAAATGTTAATCCAATGACAAAACTCAACTTATTGGATGCACAAGATTGGTTAAAAACCCTAATTGGACTAGAATATGCCTAGGGAGGACAAAAATGACCTAATTGATCATCCAATGACACAAATGCACCTATTGGATGCACAAGATTGGTTAAAAACCTTTATTGGACAAGAATAAGCCTAGGGAGGACGACAATGACCTAAACGGTAATCCAATGACACAACTCAACTTATTGGATGCACAAGATTGGTTAAAAAACCCTAATTGGACAAGAATAAGCCTAGGGAGGACGAAAATGACCTAATTAATCATCCAATAACAGAAACACACCTATTGGATGCACAAGATTCATTAAAAACCCTAATTGGACAAGAATAAGCCTAGGGAGGACGAAAATGACATAATTGATCATCCAATGACACAAACACACCTATTGGATGCACAAGATTCGTTAAAAACCCAAATTGGACAAGAATATGCCTAGGGAGGACGAAAATGACCTAATTGATTATCCAATGACACAAACACACCTATTGGATGCACAAGATTGGTTAAAAACCCTAATTGGACAAGAATAAGCCTAGGGAGGACGAAAATGACCTAATTGATCATCCAAAGACACAAACACACCTATTGGATGCACAAGATTTGTTAAAAACCCTAGTTGGACAAGAATATGCCTAGGGAGGACGAAAATGACCTAATTGATCATCCAATGACACAAATGAACTTATTGGACGCACAAGATTGGTTAAAAACCCTAATTGGACAAGAATAAGCCTAGGGAGGACGAAAATGACCTAAATATTAATTCATTGACACAAACACACCTATTGGAAGCACAAGATTGGTTAAAAACCCTAATTGGACAAGAATATGCCTAGGGAGGACGAAAATGACCTAAATGTTAATCCAATGACACAAATGAACTTATTGGATGCACAAGATTGGTTAAAAACCCTAATTGGACAAGAATAAGCCTAGGGAGGACGAAAATGACCTAATTGATCATCCAATGACACAAATGAACTTATTGGATGCACAAGATTGGTTAAAAACCCTAATTGGACAAGAATAAGCCTAGGGAGGACGATAATGACCTAATTGATCATCCTATGACACAAACACACCTGTTGGATGCACAAGATTGGTTAAAAACCCTAATTGGACAAGAATAAGCCTAGTGATGACGAAAATGACCTAATTGATCATCCAATGACACAAACACACCTATTGGATGCACAAGATTGGTTAAAAACCCTAATTGGACAAGAATATGCCTCGGGAGGACGAAAATGACCTAAATGTTAATCCAATGAAACAAATGAACTTATTGGATGCACAAGATTGGTTAAAAACCCTAATTGGACAAGAATAAGCCCAGGGAGGACGAAAATGACCTAATTGATCATCCAATGACACAAACACACCTATTGGATGCACAAGATTGGTTAAAAACCCTAATTGGACAAGAATAAGCCTAGGGAGGACGAAAATGACCTAATTGATCATCCAATCACACAAACACACCTATTGGATGCACAAGATTGGTTAAAAACCCTAATTAAACAAGAATATGCCTAGGGAGGACGAAAATGACCTAAATGTTAATCCAATGACTCAAATGAACTTATTGGATGCACAAGATTGGTTAAAAACCCTAATTGGACAAGAATAAGCCTAGGGAGGACGAAAATGACCTAATTGATCATCCAATGACACAAATGAACTTATTGGATGCACAAGATTGGTTAAAAACCCTAATTGGACAAGAATAAGCCTAGGGAGGACGAAAATGACCTAATTGATCATCCAATGACACAAACACACCTATTGGATGCACAAGATTGGTTAAAAACCCTAATTGGACAAGAATATGCCTAGGGAGGACGTAAATGACCTAATTGATCATCGAATGACACAAACACACCTATTGGGTGCAAAAGTTTGGTTAAAAACCCTAATTGGACAAGAATATGCCTTGGGAGGACGAATATGACCTAAATGTTAATCCAATAACACAAATGAACTTATTGGATGCACAAGATTGGTTAAAAACCCTAATTCGACAAGAATAAGCCTAGGGAGAACGAAAATGACCTAATTGATCATCCAATGACACAAACACACCTATTCGAAGCACAAGATTGGTTAAGAACCCTAACTGGACAAGAATATGTCTAGGGAGGACGAAAATGACCTAATTGTTAATCCAATGACACAAATGAACTTATTGGATGCACAAGATTGGTTAAGAACCCTAATTGGACAAGAATAAGCCTAGGGAGGACGAAAATGACCTAATTGATCATCCAATGACACAAACACACCTATTGCATGCACAAGATTGGTTAAAAACCCTAATTGGACTAGAATATGCCTTGGGAGGACGAAAATGACCTAAATATTAATTCAATGACATAAACAAAGTTATTCGATGCACAAGATTGGTTAAAAACCCTAATTGGACAAGAATAAGCCTAGGGAGGACGAAAATGACCTAATTGATCATCCAATGACACAAACACACCTATTGGATGCACAAGATTGGTTAAAAACCCTAATTGGACAAGAATAAGCCTAGGGAGGACGAAAATGACCTAATTGATCATCCAATGACACAAACACACCTATTCGATGCACAAGATTGGTTTAAAACCCTAGTTGGACAAGAATATGCATAGGGAGGACGAAAATGACCTAATTGATCATCCAATGACACAAACACAGCTATTGGATGCACAAGATTGGTTAAAAACCCTAATTGGACAAGAATATGCCTAGGGAGGACGAAAATGACCTAAATATTAATTCAATGATACAAACAAAGTTATTGGATGCACAAGACTGGTTAAAAACCCTAATTGGACAAGAATAAGCCTAGGGAGGACGAAAATGACCTAATTGATCATCCAATGACACAAACACACCTATTGGATGCACAAGATTGGTTTAAAACCCTAATTGGACAAGAATATGCCTAGAGAGGACGAAAATGACCTAATTGATCATCCAATGACACAAATGAACGTATTGGATGCACAAGATTAGATAAAAACCCTAATTGGACAAGAATATGCCTAGGGAGGACGAAAATAACCTAATTGATCATCCAATGACACAAACACACCTATTGGATGCACAAGATTGGTTAAAAACCCTAATTGGACAAGAATATGCCTAGGGAGGACGAAAATGACCTAATTGATCATCCAATGACACAAACACACCTATTGGATGCACAAGATTGGTTAAAAACCCTAATTGGACAAGAATAAGCCTAGGGAGGACGAAAATGACCTAATTGATCATCCAATGACACAAACACACCTATTGGATGCACAAGATGGGTTAAAAACCCTAATTGGACAAGAATATGCCTAGGGAGGACGAAAATGACCTAAATGTTAATCCAATGACACAAATGAACTTATTAGATGTACAACATTGGTTAAAAACCCTAATTGGACAAGAATAAGTCTAGGGAGGACGAAAATGACCTAATTGATCATCTAATGACACAAACACACCTATTGGTACACAAGATTGGTTAAAAACCCTAATTGGACAAGAATATGCCTAGGGAGGACGAAAATGACCTAATTGATCATCCAATGACACAAATACACCTATTGGATGCACAAGATCGGTTAAAAACCTAATTGGACAAGAATAAGCCTAGGGAGGACGAAAGTGACCTAATTGATCATCCAATGACACAAACACACCTATTGGATGCTCAAGATTGGTTAAAAACCCTAATTGGACAAGAATATGCCTAGGGAGGACGAAAATGACCTAATTGATCATCCAATGACACAAACACACCTATTGGATGCACAAGATTCGTTAAAAACCCTAATTGGACAAGAATATGCATTGGGAAGACGAAGATGACCTAATTGATCATCCAATGACACAAACACACCTATTGGATGCACAAGATTGGTTAAAAACCCTAATTGGACAAGAATATGCCTAGGGAGGACGAAAATGACCTAATTGATCATCCAATGACACAAACACACCTATTGGATGCACAAGATTCATTAAAAACCCTAATTGGACAAGAATAAGCCTAGGGAGGACGAAAATGACCTAATTGATCATCCAATGACACAAACACACCTATTGGATGCACAAGATTGGTTAAAAACCCTAATTGGACAAGAATATGCCTAGTGAGGACAAAAATGACCTAATTGATCATCCAATGACACAAACACACCTATTGGATGCACAAGATTGGTTAAAAACCCTAATTGGACAAGAATAAGCCTAGGGAGGACGAAAATGACCTAATTGATCATCCAATGACACAAACACACCTATTGGATGCACAAGGTTTCTTAAAAACCCTAATTGGACAAGAATAAGCATAAAAAGGACGAAAATGACCTAATTGATCATCCAATGACACAAACACACCTATTGGATGCACAAGATTGGTTAAAAACCATAATTGGACAAGAATAAGCATAAAAAGGACGAAAATGACCTAATTGATCATCCAATGACACAAACACACCTATTGGATGCACAAGATTGGTTAAAAACCCTAATTGGACAAGAATATGCCTAGGGAGGACGAAAATGACCTAAATGTTAATCCAATGACACAAATGAACTTATTGGATGCACAAGATTGGTTAAAAACCCTAATTGGACAAGAATAAGCCTAGGGAGGACGAAAATGACCTAAATGCTAATCCAATGACACAACTCAACTTATTGGATGCACAAGATTGGTTAAAAACCCTAATTGGACAAGAATATGCCTAAGGAGGACGAAAATGACCTAATTGATCATCCAATGACACAAACACACCTATTGGATGCACAAGATTGGTTAAAAACCCTAATTGGACAAGAATAAGCCTAGGGAGGACGAAAATGACCTAATTGATCATCCAATGACACAAACACACCTATTGGATGCACAAGATTGGTTAAAAACCCTAATTGGACAAGAATATGCCTAGGGAGGACGAAAATGACCTAATTGACCCTAATTGGACAAGAATAAGCCTAGGGAGGACGAAAATGACCTAATTGATCATCCAATGACACAAACACACCTATTGGATGCACAAGATTGGTTAAAAACCCTAATTGGACAAGAATAAGCCTAGGGAGGACGAAAATGACCTAATTGATCATCCAATAACTCAAACACACCTAATGGATGCACAAGATTGGTTAAAAACCCTAATTGGACAAGAATAAGCCTAGGGAGGACGAAAATGACCTAATTGATCACCCAATGACACAAACACACCTATTGGATGCCCAAGATAGGTTAAAAACCCTATTTGGACAAGAATATGCCTAGGGAGGACGAAAATGACCTAATTGATCATTCAATGACACAAACAAACTTAATTGATGCACAAGATTGGTTAAAAACCCGAATTGGACAAGAATATGTCTAGGGAGGTCGAAAATGACCTAAATAATAATTCAATGACACAAACAAAGTTATTGGTTGCACAAGATTGGTTGAAAACCCTAATTGGACAAGAATAAGCCTAGGGAGGACGAAAATGACCTAATTGTTCATCCAATGACACAAATGAACTTATTGGATGCACAAGATTGGTTAAATACTCTAATTGGACAAGAATAAGCCTAGGGAGGACGAAAATGACCTAATTGATCATCCAATGACACAAACACACCTATTGGATGCACAAGATTGGTTAAAAACCCTAATTGGACAAGAATATGCCTAGGGAGGACGAAAATGACCTAAATATTAATTCAATGAAACAAACAAACTTATTGGATGCACAAGATTGGTTAAAAACTCTAATTGGACAAGAATAAGCCTAGGGAGGACGAAAATGACCTAATTGATCATCCAATAACTCAAACACACCTATTGGATGCACAAGATTGGTTAAAAACCCTAATTGGACAAGAATATGCCTAGGGAGGACGAAAATGACCTAAATGTTAATCCAATGACACAAATGAACTTATTGGATGCACAAGATTGGTTAAAAACCCTAATTGGACAAGAATAAGCCTAGGGAGGACGAAAATGACCTAATTGATCATCCAATGACACAAACACACCTATTGGATGCACAAGATTGGTTAAAAACCCTAATTGGACAAGAATAAGCCTAGGGAGGACGAAAATGACCTAATTGATCATCCAATGACACAAACCCACCTATTGGATGCACAAGATTAGTTAAAAACCATAATTGGACAAGAATAAGCCTAGGGAGGACGAAAATAACCTAATTGATCATCCAATGCCACAAACACACCTATTGGATGCACAAGATTGGTTAAAAACCCTAATTGGACAAGAATAAGCCTAAGGAGGACGAAAATGACCTAATTGATCATCCAATGACACAAACACACCTATTGGATGCACAAGATTGGTTAAAAACCCTAATTGGACAAGAATAAGCCTAGGGAGGACGAAAATGACCTAATTGATCATCCAATGACACAAACACACCTATTGGATGCACAAGATTGGTTAAAAACCCTAATTGGACAAGAATAAGCCTAGGGAGGACGAAAATGACCTAATTGATCATCCAATGACACAAACACATCTATTGGAAGCACAAGATTGGTTAGAAACCCTAGTTGGACAAGAATATGCCTAGGGAGGACGAAAATGACCTAATTGATCATCCAATGACACAAATGAACTTATTGGATGCACAAGATTGCTTAAAAACCCTAATTGGACAAAAATAAGCATAGAAAGGACGAAAATGACCTAATTGATCATCCAATGACACAAACACACCTATTGGATGCACAAGATTGGTTAAAAACCCTAATTGGACAAGAATAAGCCTAGGGAGGACGAAAATGACCTAATTGATCATCCAATGACACAAACACACCTATTGGATGCACAAGATTGGTTAAAAACCCTAATTGGACAAGAATAAGCCTAGGGAGGACGAAAATGACCTAATTGATCATCCAATGACACAAACACACCAATTGGATGCACAAGATTGGTTAAAAACCCTAGTTGGACAAGAACATGCCTAGGGAGGACGAAAATGACCAAAATATTAATTCAATGACACAAACAAAGTTATTGGATGCACAAGATTGGTTAAAAACCCTAATTGGACAAGAATAAGCCTAGGGAGGACGAAAATGACCTAATTGATCATCCAATGACACAAACACACCTATTGGATGCACAAGATTGGTTAAAAACCCTAATTGGACAAGAATAAGCCTAGGGAGGACGAAAATGACCTAATTGATCATCCATTGCCACAAACACACCTATGGGATGCACAAGATTGGTTACAAACCCTAATTGGACAAGAATATGCCTAGGGAGGACGAAAATGACCTAATTGGTCATCCAATGACACAAACACACCTATTGGATGCACAAGATTGGTTAAAAACCCTAATTGGACAAGAATAAGCCTAGGGAGGACAAAAATGACCTAAATGTTAATCCAATGACACAACTCAACTTATTGGATGCACAAGATTGGTTAAAAACCCTAATTAGACAAGAATAAGCCTAGGGAGGACGAAAATGACCTAAATGTTAATCCAATGACACAACTCAACTTATTGGATGCACAAGATTGGTTAAAAACCCTAATTGGACAAGAATATGCCTAGGGAGGACGAAAATGACCTAATTGATCATCCAATGACACAAACACACCTATTGTATGCACAAGATTGGTTAAAAACCCTAATTGGACAACAATATGCCTAGGGAGGACGAAAATGACCTAAATGTTAATCCAATGACACAACTCAACTTATTGGATGCACAAGATTGGTTAAAAACCCTAATTGGACAAGAATAAGCCTAGGGAGGACGAAAATGACCTAATTGATCATCCAATGACAGAAACACACCTATTGGATGCACAAGATTCATTAAAAACCCTAATTGGACAAGAATAAGCCTAGGGAGGACGAAAATGACCTAATTGATCATTCAATGACACAAACACACCTATTGGATGCACAAGATTGGTTAAAAACCCTAATTGGACAAGAATAAGCCTAGTGATGACGAAAATGACCTAATTGATCATCCAATGACACAAACACACCTATTGGATGCACAAGATTGGTTAAAAACCCTAATTGGACAAGAATATGCCTCGGCAGGACGAAAATGACCTAAATGTTAATCCAATGACACAAATGAACTTATTGGATGCACAAGATTGGTTAAAAACCCTAATTGGACAAGAATAATCCTAGGGAGGGCGAAAATGACCTAATTGATCATCCAATGACACAAACACAACTATTGGATGCACAAGATTGGTTAAAAACCCTAATTGGACAAGAATATGACTAAGGAGGACGAAAATGACCTAAATATTAATTAAATGACACAAACAAAGTTATTGGATGCACAAGATTGGTTAAAAACCCCAATTGGACAAGAATAAGCCTAGGGAGGACGAAAATGACTTAATTGATCATCCAATGAAACAAACACACCTATTGGATGCACAAGATTGGTTAAAAACCCTAATTGGACAAGAATAAGCCTAGGGAGGACGAAAATGACCTAATTGATCATCCAATGACAGAAACACACCTATTGGATGCACAAGATTCATTAAAAACCCTAATTGGACAAGAATAAGCCTAGGGAGGACGAAAATGACCTAATTGATCATCCAATGACACAAACGAACTTATTGGATGCACAAGATTGGTTAAAAACCCTAATTGGACAAGAATAAGCCTAGGGAGGACGATAATGACCTAATTGATCATCCTATGACACAAACACACCTGTTGGATGCACAAGATTGGTTAAAAACCCTAATTGGACAAGAATAAGCCTAGTGATGACGAAAATGACCTAATTGATCATCCAATGAAACAAACACACCTATTGGATGCACAAGATTGGTTAAAAACCCTAATTGGACAAGAATATGCCTCGGGAGGACGAAAATGACCTAAATGTTAATCCAATGACACAAATGAACTTATTGGATGCACAAGATTGGTTAAAAACCCTAATTGGACAAGAATAAGCCTAGGGAGGGCGAAAATGACCTAATTGATCATCCCATGACACAAACACAACTATTGGATGCACAAGATTGGTTAAAAACCCTAATTGGACAAGAATATGCCTAAGGAGGACGAAAATGACCTAAATATTAATTAAATGACACAAACAAAGTTATTGGATGCACAAGATTGGTTAAAAACCCTAATTGGACAAGAATAAGCCTAGGGAGGACGAAAATGACCAAATTGATCATCCAATGA